>JASDQU010202282.1:18508-37731 GCA_032191745.1 Picea mariana | reverse complement strand
ATATCTTTAGATTAAATGACCTGTGATGTGTAGGAGGTTTATATTATAAATACCATCTATCATTTGCTTCATCAAAATACAAATGTTGTGATTATATCTTCGATTTAAATAATGAGATTTATCTTTGAATTTTAAATTGAATGATAAAATGCATAGATTGCTTCCAGATTTATCTTGTTGAAATCATGTATAATTATGAGATCACAAGTTTATGTTTGTGTTTCCTTTTCTATCATTAAAACCTAAGCTGCCAATACATGTTCTAAATTTATTTAGAATAGGCATAAGGTTCATTGCAAATTTTTCTCTTGGACATGGCAGTTGGATGTTCACCACTCATGCAGATGCTTGGATACACCTCACTAATTCACTGACAGGATAGCTTCTTTGTATTTTTCTGTCATTTACATATCATTAAAACTAGAATGTATGGTTCAGCTTTAACTATCCACATGTTCATGTTTTATTAACTATTTTTGCAAGATTTTTTAAATTTATAAAAGAAAAACAATAAATATTTGTATGCGCTTTCCTTATCTGTTTCCTAGAAGCAATCATTTTTCATGTCGATTTTTGTAAGTTTCGATTAAAACTTGTAGCTTGTAAATCATGTAAATAAACAAGACTTGTATATCTTCTGCTTAAATACAACTAGTACAGTTAGATTTGAACATATGTACATATATATAGTGTTTAGTAAGTAGTTAGTTATTTCTCTCTTTTATTCGTTTCTTTTAGGATTCTTAGATTGGCTAACGGATCCATTAAACCCGTTAGAACGAGTTACACCAAACAACTTGGGTTATTTAGACAACCCCGAACCAGACTCTCTCTTCCAGTTGACGGACGATCAATTTCGCCCGTCAACACAACCCAGACAAATGACCACCACATGCTCCAATGTGGTAGTTTTTAATCACGAGTTCTGCTTCTTCATGGCTGAGACATCGACGAAGGATGCAATCTATACCTCGACGATACAAAGTGTCTTCGAGAATAAGATAGTTTTTTGCCTGATGGCATATACGTCAACGCTCGTCATGAGAAGCAAAAGTGGGGCACTTCAAAGTCTGGAGATAGACTAGTATATCTCCATAACAAGGATCCGAAGATGCGATAAAAAACATATCTCCTTTAATAGGAGACTCTTTGGGTATAAAATCACCTAACTCAACCGAAAGTTCTGAGATGAGTTCTGCAAAGACCAACGACTTTTTGGATTTTGCCGAAACAAAATCCAAGTCAAATTCCTGGAGGATAACTATCCATCTACTGATATTTCCACCAATTACGCGTTGTGTCATAACATATTGGAATGGATTCAAAACAACAATGATAGTGGTCTTGCGAAACAGGATATAGTGATGGAACTATTGGATAGCATGAACTGTTGCCAACACAATTTTCTCAACATGGGAGTAGTTGAGTTCTGGTCCAACCAGGCCTCATCTTAGGTAATAAATCATGTGCTCTTCAAGAAAATCGTCCTCTTCAACCGAGACCATGTCGATGGTCAACTCTGCAGTGGCCAAATACAATAAGAAATCTTTATTATAATTGGGTGGCCGAAGCAGGGGGGAAGATGAGAGGGCATGTTTCAATGCTCGAAAGAGCACTGAGCGACTTCATCCCAATGGAAATGAATGTCCTTCTTTAGTAAACGCATGAACCCTTTTGTGATCTCGGCATAGTTTGTGATGAAACACCGTAAAAAGTCCACTTTTCCCAGTAAACTCTGAAGCTAGGGGACTATGCACGGGGGAGGAAACTGAACTATTGCCTCAACCTTTAAAGGATCGATCATAATCCCTGTTGTTGAAAATATGAAACCTAATAGATGACTCGATGTCACGCAAAAACTTCATTTTTTTGGTTTCAAGTGAATCCGATAGTAGCGACATCGCTCAAAGATAAGTCAGAGGTGTGTGGGATGATCAACTCTCTTGCAAGATCATGACGCTAAATCATCCAGGTAAGCCTCGATTAGGTGTTTGAGATCATGGAAAGCAAAGGACATGGCCCAATGAAACTAGCTTCAGCATTCTTTAGGCCAAAAGGCATCTTGCGATAAGCAAATGTACCCCACAGATAGAAAAAAGTTGTTTTATGCTTGTCCTCAGGTTTGATCTGTATCTGATTGTATCACAAGAAACCATCCATGAAAGAAAAGACCTCACAGCCTACACATTCATCAACAATCTGGTCAATAAATGGAGTGGGGGAATTATTCTTTGGACAGGCCTTGTTCAAATCACAGAAGTCTGTACATACGCGAATTGTACCCTACTTTTTGTTGATTGGAGCGAGATTCGACACCCATTGAGTCAATTGGACGGGGTAGATGAAACCATCTTTGAGTAGTTTCTCTACTTCAGCCTTAATAGTTTCTTCTTTCTGAGGATTAACTGGATGAAGCTTCTGCTAGACCATCTTGGCATCAAGGTAAGTCGTTATTTCATGTTCAACAATTCTTGGATCCATTCCTAGCATTTCCTCATAAGACCAAGAAAAAATGTCACAGAATTATTTAAATAAATCTGTATAGATTTGAATCCCCTCAGGGGAACAATCCACTTCGATGAAGACATTCTCCACAATGCCAGGGGTTCTAGAGATATCAATAGGTATCATTTTAGCGATGTTTTCCATATTACCATCGACATAAACTGTGTGCATAGTCAGTGGATTAATAAGACAAGGCATGTCTCCAATCATAGTCAACACAAATTCTCCTACCTTTATTCTTCCTAACTCTAGGAGGAAGTATGATATGTGATGGAGATCATCCCAGGGTCTATCCAGACCAGTCAATGCCTCTGAAATCATCTCGTCAGAGGGCAAGACCAAGTCTAAGGAATCGGTAGTTGTAAGGGAACCTTGGGCCCAGGCAGGCTCGAGAACTGGATCTAATTCCAGTAAAGGAGTCACATCAGGGTCGAATGAAGCTTGTTGGACTATAGAGTATACAACTTCTACCATGGACAAGGGCATGTACATTCCATGATGCCCTATCCCTTCCATCATGATTGATGGGGAAGGAAGAATACATGAATCATTAAAGTAAGTCATACAGAACGATGACACTAAAAATATTTTAGCCTTAGGTTGGTCGCGAACAACCGATATCATTTTGACATCACCGGAAGGAGGCAGGTAATCGAAAGTACCCATGAGAGGTGGGCACAAACCAACCCCCACGTTGATGATGCCATGATGTGGGTTATCAATCATCGGGACCATGCATGCCCCTGATGAAGGGTCAGGTCTAAAGGAAGACAATTGATCAATGTTCACAATTCGACCCTCATGTGGAAACAACAAGACCCGAAAAACTGTAGCAACCACTACATGCAAGGAATATGTCCAACTCCTTCCTAACAGAAGGTTGTAGTCGAAAGGCGCATCAACCACTTCAACTTTGATGCACACGGTCTTCCCTCCTAACTGCACGGGGAAAGAAGGAATGATTCCATGTGGTCTGACAGAATGACCATCGAAATCCATGAGAATATTAGGTGAAGGAGATAGAATGGGTTGGCCAATGGCCTTCCAACACGCCAATGACATCATGCATGTCAAGGCACCCTCATCAACCACCATGAGAAAAATATTCCGGGTAGACGATTTCATGGGGTGAGACACTACTATCTGAAATGTGACGTGGTATGGGGGACAAGGTTTCAAGTTGGTTGTATCAAGTGTGATAGTTCCCGGATTACATGTCTCGACGGATCCTAAGGTACTTAACAGATCCTTTCTCTATGAAGGGCATCTCTGAAGGACCTCCAAAGCAGACATCACGCAAGGGGTTTGTGACAAATCTTCCACCACATAGTAGTTCTGAGTGGCCCTTGAGTTTGGATTATGTGAAGTTTTCTTGAACGCCCCTTTCGCGATGCGTGTCATTTTTTCACCCATCGTTCTCTCGATCTAGAGAGGAAAATATGGGTTTTCGACTTCTTTTCCCTTTTCTGCAGTACTTGGCGTTCCATAATCATGTGCCCTAGTATCTATGTGGGCTTCAACTTTCAACATATAGATGTTCAAAGTCAAGGTATTTCTAGATGACGAAGGGGATCCTTGACTTCCCCCATCCACGTTCGTAGAGACTTGAGTTAAATTTTTCCCATGAGGAAATGGGTTCGTTAACACTGCAGGTTGTTGTTGCACCAATAAATTTTGGGCCTTCGCGAGTCGAGGGAATAGGTGAGTCAGGTGGTCTTCCACGTAGAGGTTGCATAGATACGTCAACTTATTTCTCTCTGTGGTGCCCTCACCAGCATTATTAGTGGGTATTTTATCCCCCTTACCCTTCTTTCACTTCTTTTTCTTCCCTTCGCCCTGCTAGCTAGCCTTTGGGTTTTTCAATTGCACGTTGTGTACAACCAACATCTGAGAAGGGGGAGAAACTGAACTAGGAGTTGGGTTGGCCACTGTATGCTATATTGGAAATTGTTGCAATTGGTTTGAAAACGGATCAGTGGGCTTTGCTTGTGTTGAACCAACAATGTCGTCAACATGTGGTCCAAACTTATGTTTGTTCTTATCAAGAATATACTGTGGTGCATCTGGCAAAACTTTGTAAAGAAAACTAGACTGAGAGTAAATCAACTCTAGTTGTTGAGCTCCCATTATCACTTATTCCTACAAAAATAATCCCGACGTTGCTACGTCCTTTGATAGTTGGGGTACCAAAGACTTAAGGAACCATTCCAACAGGAATGTTGGTGGAACTGGTACTTTAATCAAACTCTTTCAGCACTGCCATTCTCAGATGTGATCCGAGATATAGTCAGCCTTTGTCTGCTCAAAGTTGGCCAAATATTTTGTGTCGACATCGTATCTCACAAGTAATTGAAAATCGTCTAAGAAAACCATTGCCAATTCACCAAAAGTAGAGTATCTTGAGCGGTCGAGCTCGATGTACCATTTCGTGGCACTCCTGATAAGAGTGCATTGAAACAGACACAACTAAATAGAGTCATCCCTCAAAGAATTGGACGATCACCATAGATGAAATGTGGTCACATGATCACCTGGATCTTCGTTAGGATTTCCTTTGAACTTTGGGATGTCCAAGGGAACTTGGTCAGCATGGTAGGCCAACGTGGATCATGACAGATTGGGTTATTCAACAATCTTGACAAGTCTGGAAAATGCAAAGTTTCCAGAAATGGTAGCTTAGGTTGTTGAGTATGTACAAGAGGATAAGAGCCTTGGATTTGGTCGACACTAGGTTTCCAGGAAAAGTTAGGTTGTTGTCCTGGGTTCTAGTAAAAACCATGGCCTAGGCCATCATTCAGATGTTGCACTAGTTGCGACATCATCAACTGACTCCCGTAGTAGGATGTTGAGGACTAAGAAGGGATTTCTCTCGGCGTAGTGTTCCAAATGTTCTGGAAAGGCTTTACCCCTACCAATTCGACGTGCATAGGTCCTAAGACTTGCCTGAGGTTCCATTGACCATGGAAGGGGTTTCCCCTGGTTGACATCCCTGATGAGGGAACTGATCCCTACCACGGATTCCAAGGTCCTTGAGAAGTGTGTGCCCCCTGTGCAGGAATAGTACCTTGTGCAAGATTTTTTGATCCAAAACCAGGGTTTCCCCCGGCCAAGGTAGCAGCTAACAAGAATGTGTTGTTACCAAATGCGTCAAACAAAGAGAATGAAAAAGAACCCACCGGTGTGGTACTAGAAGAAGGTCCTTGACTACCTGCTCCGGACAGTTGTTCATGGTTGGCCAGACGGGTTTATGAGGAGTGCCACCGAGTGAGGGAGACGGTGGAGGTATATGACCCCCACCATAAGGGAAATCATTATAAGGGGATGAGGTGCCCCCCATGGACCCTTGCAGAAGATCATTTGAGCTCCCTACCCCTAGACCCAAATTCTGTAAGGTGGAGTAGGAGAGGATTGAGTTCAAGTCAAAGTTGGGCATCCCGTATGAAAACGGAGGGCCCGTCGCACTTTGCGTAAATGGTGCAGTGATTGTCACCATGGATGGAATCGGACCACTGCCCGAGGTAGAGGCGATCAATTCCATAGTGGCCCCGACCTGCGAAGGTGAGTTAGGAGGAGGAATGCCCCCAGTTGTGGTAGTTGTAGAGGAAGTATGAGGACTCCATGACAAAGTAGCATCATTTTCTTCCATTGCTACTTTTATAATTATCTGATGCTTGTGATACGTTACCCTTGGAGGGGAAATCTGTATCAGAAGTGGCACCGACAAGTCAGTGATCGGAGAGTTATACAGACCGAGAGCTTCTTTTCCAAGGTCAAAAATAGTTGGTCCCTCTGGAAATGAATGTTCTCCTCTCGAATATGGCTTGGGTATAGATTCCTATGGCCCGGTCACCTCAAATGACCCTTCCTGGTCAAGTCCTCGCCTTCGTGGTGGTGATAGTCGCTCCAATTTAACTGATGGCAGGCCCAAAAGCCTTTGCGACCAACGAATCTCTTGATATTCCACTGTGTGAGAGGATCAACGACACACTAAGGATTTCTATCGTTGAAGACTAAAACACGCACTGGAAAAGTTCATATGAGATGCAGCAAGCAAACCACTATTACTAGTTGGAAGAGCAGTTACAATAGCCAACACTAGAGAAACTTACCGGTGCAAGTGCAACTCGAACATGGAAGCACCCTCTACGTATACTTTGCAAAGCATGGTCCAATTTATACCCTAGGTACAACAGTATACCCCTGTAGTCACCTGTGTAAGTCCCTAAAATCAAAGGCAACTAGGTTGTCAGCTTGTGAACAACTACCAGGCAGGTAGAATCGAAAATCGAGTGGACCATAATGAGCAGGGTATCAAGCCCGAAACCTATCAAGGGTATCGAAAGCAAGTGTTCCGAAAGACGAATGAGGACCTCAAACGGATTCGAGACCCATGAAGCTCCATGGAAAATGCAATCAACGTAATCCCAAGATAAGTCCTCTATATTTTTTCCTTTGCTACAATTGGTCCGGATTTGGAGGGGTTATCTCCACTACCTTTCTGCATGCGACCTCATGTTTATCCCTTGTGTTAGAGGGGATTCCAGGATAGTTTCCACATTACTGTACTTTTTCACTCCCTAGCACAAACTCCTACATTTGTTTTATAGCCTTGAAGAGTTTCCTCTCCAACTAAATCAAATCTCTAGCCTATTCTAGTTAATGGACCCTACAAACACAAAGTCTGATTAATTTTAATTAAGCGTTAATTTTAAGTGGTTTATCTTAAGTCAAAGGAACGGAAATGAAACTGATGGTGTTTGTTAAGAGACGAAAGAGAAGAACAAAAGTTGGAAACAAAATTACTTTTTTTTTTTCAACAAACAAAGATTTGCAAATTGAACACTCTTTAACTAACTTTTCTAACTAATTTTTATTTCTAAGATCTTTTAAAAGAAAAAACTAAAAACTGAATTTCACTCGACTATGAGCTACTTAAAGTCCTAAGTATTTAGTAAAGAACTTAAGAAAGCACTCTTTTTCCTAAAAAAACAACTGACCTAACTACTTAACCAAACAAGAAACTGATTTTTTTTTTATATGCTCCAAAATAAGAAACTTGAAAATGAATTATTTTCTTTTCTTCTAAAGAAAGTAAAAAGGGAAAAGTGGAGACAAGATGAGACAAAAAACCAACTTCTGATCTACTGTGGCTTGCAGAGAATTATTGACAATACTAAACAAGTTAATCAGAAAAAACTCACAAAACTTGTCTCAAACCCTAATCAAGAAAACAAGAAATCTTGATAAAGAAAAAGCTAACTGCTATCAGACCTAGGCCAAAGACTGTACGAAATAGAGACCAGGGCTAAATCAAGAAAACCCCTGAGAAAAATGGCTTCACGGGTAAGAGGATGACTACCTCTTCTTTAAAACTATTTTCCTGACACAAGCACACAATTGATACTTCAGTAGCCTGCGTATGTACGCAGGTTGTCCAAAGATAGGGCGTGTATGTATGCATCCAAACCCACTGCAGGTCACGTACACCTTTGTGACTTCTCTAAAAAAAAAAAAATTAATAGAAAAACACAGGCAGGGAGTACTGGTATGGAAGACCAGAATCCCTTAAAGACATGGAAACTTACTAAAACTCAAAAATAGTAAATAAACCCATTAAAAATACCCAAAAACAGAAATTCCCTAAAAACCCTAGAGGCTCCCCAGTAGGGTCGCCAATTCTTCTATAGTGGGAAAACCCCCCTACGGACTACACTAGGGTTCTAAAGTGTAGGCAGAGTTAACCATCTAAAGTCTCCTACTTTTAACCAATATCCCGACAACACCCCACATTCATATATAAATTACAAAGTATAGGGATATGGTAGTCTTACCTTGAACTCTGCGTCCGATGTCGATCCCAATGCGTTCGATCACTTCTCGACTGCAAATATCCTCCCAAGGTTGACCTGCATTCACCAAAAGACAAACAAGAAACTGCAAACAAGCATTCTATATATGGATTAATGGGTTAGATGTCATAATAAAATGTAAATCGTACATAGAGATAAAACACATCATATGGCGGGACGACAAAAGTACTTCTTTATATTAATCTCATAATGTCACTTACAAAACCAGATCGGCGACTACTCCTCAAACCCGGTTCTGGGCTCCTCTTCACCAAGCTCCAACTTCTTCCACATATCCTTTTTCTCTCACACTTCTCTCTAGAGGATAGGCATAGGTTTATGGATGAGGGAAAAAGGGCAAGAATGGGGAATTCTGGCTCAAACTCACAATGTGGCTGCAAATTCTTGGGGCAAGGGGGGGTTAGGAAATGAGTAGAGTTTCACTTCTTTCATGCTTCTCCTTAGAATGGGACCCTGACACCTTCTTTCATATTCCAAAAAGATAGTTATTCAATTGGATGACGAGCTATGGGCGGTCAATTGGTTAGGAAACTACCCAAAAGCCTGTATTCCCGTGCAACTTTTTTATTTTTTACAACTTTTGTGGGTATACACAGGCTATAATGGTGCAGATAGCATATGTATGTGGGCAGTAATGGTGCAACTAGCGTACATACGTAGGCAGTAGTGGTGCAGGGCACGTACATCTTCAAAAATTTGGTTTTTAAGAAGAGCTATTCAGTATTGGCTTGGAAAAAATAGTAAGTAAGATGGCATGCTGCTAGGTATGCATGTCTGGTGAAAATTAGGTTTATAACAATATCTCTCATGCATTATAGAATTATGATTAATAATAATTGAAGAACTAACAATAGGCCTATAAATCATATCAACAACTTTGTTACAAATGTATTTTTTATACCTTATAACCAAGTGGAATTGTTGTAGAAAACCCATCCATCTGAAGTGCCTCACTTGTTGTAGCTTTATTTGTGATTGTAAGTATTGCAATGGTTGATGATCTGTGTGAATGATAGTTTATTTTCCCAACAAATAATGTTTCCATTTTTTCACACTTTTCACCAATGCATACAACTCCTTATCATAAGTAGGATAGTTAATCACAACACCATAAAAAGTTTCATAATGAAAACAAATGGGCTTACCATGTTGTAACAAGACTTCTCCCGTTGCATAATTTCTTGCATCTGTTTGGATCTCAAATGGTTGTCTCAAATTTGGAAGTGAAATAACTGGAGTTGAACTAATATTCTCCTTCAATGCATCAAATGATTTTTGTTGCTTGCCTCCCCATTGGAAAACTTGCTTGATGCATGTCACTGCATGTAATGGAACTGCAATCGAAGAGAAGTTAGCAATAAAATTTCTCCAATATTGGGTTGCTCCAAAAAAGCTTCTTACCTCTCTCACATTGTTGGGCTTTGGCCAATCCAAAATGAGTTTGGCTTTGGAAGGATCAATTTTCAGTTTTCCTCCTCCAACAATATGTCCCAAGTAAACAAGTGAGGTCTTTCCAAACTCACATTTAGACATCTTCAAAAACAAATTTTCTTTCTTTAAGACATCCAAAACTTTCTTTAAATGCATAACATAATGTTCACTAGATTTTCTAAATATCAAAATGTCATCCAAGTAGACAATCACACAATCATCAAGAAAAGGAATTAAAACATCATTCATGACTCTCATGAATGTAGCAGGAGCATTACAAAGCCCAAATAGCATTACCATCCACTCAAACAAACCTTGTTTTCTTTTAAAGTTGTGTTCCAAGTGTCTCCTTCAGCAATCCTAATCTGATGATATCCACTTCTCAAATCCAAATTACTAAAATACTTAACATATTTCAATTGATCAAGCAAATCATTAATTCTAGGAAGAGGATAACAATTGTTTACCATAATCTTGTTCAAGGCCCTAAAATCTACACACATGCGCCATGTACCATATTTCTTTGGCACTAAGACAATTTGTGATTCACATGGTGACGTGGTTGGCATGATCACCTCTTTGTCAGGCAACTCTTGGATTTGTTTTTTAATTTCATCATTCTCCATGACTAACATCATGTACATACCAATGTTTGGAAGAGGACAATCTTGTTGCAATTGTATCTCATGTTGGATAGCCCTTTTTGGAGGAAATCCTTTTGGTTCCTGAAACATCTCATCATATTGGTTAACAACATCATATAAATCAGATTTCAAATTTGAATCACAACCTTGGAAATATTCTTTTTCAACATTGTCTTTGGGTTTGATCATCACGAGGACAAAATTCTTACTAGCATTGACTAATCTATTCATTTGTCCAGCATTTACAAGTGAAAAATTCAACTTCTTTGTATGTGCTCTAACAATGTATTCAACTCCATTTTTAAACAAATGATACTTTTTCTCATGACGATGAAAGATGGCTCTCCTATCATATAATTATGGTATTCCCAACACAATACCACAGATATCCAAAGGAATAACATCAAGCTCTACATCATCTATAAAATTTGCAGTGATGGAAAATATAAGTTTACACCTTCTTGTCACATGCAATTTGGCATTGTCACATATCCATCCTAGAGGGTATGGTTTAGGATATGGATTAGTTTCCAATTTTAGTTTCTTGATAGTGTCTTCATATATGAGGTTTACTTGAAATCACCCTTATGTGGAAAAGCTATATTATTTCTTTTTCATGTTGAGTTTCATTGAGGATACTACTACTTGAAGAACTAGTACTTGCAATAGAATCCTTACCTTGGAAACCCATGGCTATAATATTTGTTTCATCACCCGAATCATAACCTAAACCATATTGTACGATTGCAGAAGTCTTTGGTTTCCCCCCATGGCTGAACTTTTTGGGTTTCTTTTCAGGATGAAGTTTCCAACAATGGTCTTCATCATGGCCATCTTTTGAACAATGTTTACATGTGAGTTTCTCTCCCTCTTTCTTAACTGAAGCATTCTTCCTTCCATTTCCATTGAACTTCTTCTTTCCTTTGTCTCCATGAACAAAAGGTTTCTTGTTGCCCTCTTGGTCAAGGGAATGTTCATGTTAAGGTGGAGCAGTGTGTCCAGGTTATAAAGGTGGGTCTATAGAAAGGATGATGTGTTGGCAGGTCAATCAAGTGTTTGAGAATATATGATGAAGGTAGGTTCATATCCATGGAACTTGGAAATTATTGCAAGGAAGATGAGATCGAATAGGCATGTTCAGTAATGCCAAGTTGCAACAATAGTTGTGAACATAAGTGGTTGTGCTATCTGGTAAATCGATCACCATTGGTTGCAAAAGATAGGAATATTTCAGAAGAGGTATGAACATGTCATCTGGTAATTACTCAAATGTGAAATTATTCGGTTATGATGCTTATATTTTGTATCAACACTCTAAGTAGGACTCATATCAAACAGTTAGACCTTTGATATGGTGATGATGTTAAGGGGTGTATATTGTGGGATCCTACTACCCACAAAATCATCTTGGACATAGATACAATGTTTGATGAATATCCTTTTATAAAATCACACATAGTAACAGATGAAAGGTTCAAAGCATGGCTGGTAGCAGAAGGGTATTTGGAAGGTATTGATTTCCATGAAATTTTCTCACCGGTTGTTAAAATCTTGTTTCTATTCATGTTGTGTTAGCACTGGTTATGATAGTACAACTAGATGTTAAAATTGTTTTACATGGATTTTTTTGGATAAGGGGAGGTATATGGAACAGCCAAAACGATTAGTTCAGAATCGAAACAAAAGATTTGTTTGCAAACTCAAGAATCATTGTATGGCCTGAAGAATGCCGGGAAAATGCTACAAGATGTTTGATTCCTTCATGGTGAGAATTTTTTTACAATAAGTGAGTATAACCATTTTGTTTATGGTATATTCATTATCTTGGTGTTATATGGTATGCTTGTTGCAAGCACAAGCATGGTTGAGGTCAACATGTTGGATCAGTTGGTTAGGACATTGTTATGAAGGATCTGGGAGTAGGAAAATAAATCTTGGGAATGGAAATACACAATGACATGAAATATGGTAAGCCTGGTTATCACAACAAAAGTATATGGTGAAGATACTCAAGAAATTCGGTGTGAATAATGTGAAACTGGTAAAATCCCTTTGGCTTTCGATTGTAAGTTCTCTTTAGGTTTATGTCCTAATTGATGAAGAATAAAATGGTTATATGTCTCGAGTATTATATGCTAGTAGGAAGTTTGATGATTGCGATGGGAAATGGTCAGCGTTTCACATGCAGTTGGTGTTGTTAGTACTGTTGGTCACCAAATCGGGCTATCTTTTTGCTGCATTTCCATTACCTTTTTGACCTTTTTGCACTTATTTACCTATGTTTACTATGCTAAACCTGTAAGGTAAATACCCCTTCCTTGTCTATTGGAATATTTTATTATTGAAATAAAGTCGCTGAGTTTTGCCTATTCGCAGCACTAAAATGAACGTTTAACCACAGCTTCTAGAGAACAGGAACCAAGGCTTCAGTATCCCGCAGTAAATCCGTTGTTCACAGCAACAACCAAGCCATAAGGAGGTCGCGCAGCTGGAGTCGCAGATCCCTGAACCATTCTTTGGCATTTCGTTGATCTTGTCTATCTGGTATTGGTGCCGTTCCAACTAATTTATATTTTTGGGGATACGGTTACCATGTTTTGGGGAAAGTGGTTGTTCTCCCTCTCCATGTATAAAAGACAGTTTATTCCTATAATGGGGGATGCCCCCATTGATATTGTAATAACTCTTTGCAGATTTATAAAGCATTATCTAGGTTGTTGTTTTAATCTTCGTTGTGACTAATGCAAACCTGATCAGAGAGTTGGGCCCGCTCTTCTGATCAGGTTTTGTGTCTTTCTATGTGTATTATTTATTAGTTATGCTTGTTGTTACAGTATTTTAATTCCTATGACTATTTTTTGGAAGTTGTAATTAATCTAGTTTTACAGCAGTCTTTTGAATCTTAATCATGAACGCTTGGCCAGAACAGATTGTGCTCTTGCCCCTGCATATACATTACGCGTTGCCTTGAGAGAATACACACCCAGATTGATAAATTAATGTAGGAAAAGGGTGAATAAGTCATTCATACCTGGACCCCAACATGTACACACATGGAAAAACCAGGTAAAGAGCATGGATATGGGTGCTTCAAACACAAAAGAACAAGTATCACCTAAAGTGGTTGTTGTGATTTAGTCTATGGTTATGATTCATGAGATTTGGACGAGAGGAGATCTACCTTAGGTTATAACTTATGTCTTGAAGAATGCAAGGCTCTATTGGGTAAGTTTGTACATGTACATGATGTGGTGTTCCGTGGTGGTCAAAGTGTTGCGCATTTAACTAACAATATAGCGTATAGAAATGAGATGAGTGCATTGGTTTATAAGACAGATTTATGATGGAGGAAAAATGGTCCATATTGGAGTGAATCGTATAGGCATGTTCACGTGACAATATTGTTAGAGAAGTTGTGGAGTTGTGATGGTGTTTGGATTCTCTTGGCTTGGAGGAAAGGTGATGAATTAATTAAGGGCATGATATATCAGGTAAATTGTTTTCAAGGTGGATATTGTTGGAAGCATGCCAACGAATTTCCCATACGGTCACATACACATGCATGCAACTATATTAGGAATGTGCATGCATGCACTTTTTTGTGAACATATTGTGTAACTGGTGGATATAATTATAATCAATTAGTATAACTGTTTGAGAGATGCTATATATATGAGCATACCCATAGAGGTGAGAGTGCAATGTGTGTAGAGGGTGTGAGAAAGACATAATGTTGTGGAGTACAGTGTGTCTGTGAGGAGAGGATGGTTGTATTCCTGGGTTGGAAATTGTAATTCTCCCTTGAATAATAATAATACCGATTATCATTGCCCGTGTTTTTTTTTCGTATTGGGTTTCCACATAAATCACTATGTCAATTATGTAATTGTTGTTGTGTTTGGTTTGTTGTTCTCAGTTTTATGCTTTGTGTATGTTCTGTTTTTCTTTTGCTTCCTAACAAAAATAATCACATTAATGAGGTACATCTTTCACCTCTATTGTTGCATACCCAAAAGTCAGTTGAACTCTTTGAATAGGGATTTTGTGTAGGTAATGGAAATTGGAAAGGTGGGGAGATATTTTATTTTGAATGAGATGAAAATGTTAAATGTGTACGATTACATGTTCTATTCCTTGAAGGAGTATGTGACATTGTTGAAATAAAAGTCGTATGTTACTGAAATGTTGTGCAGTACTGTTCTGAGACAATTACTTACTTTGTGAATGAAGAGGAGAAAGAGTATGTAAAGAATTCAATGGTAAAAATTGTCAGTTGTTCGCCACTGTGTAAGTTTGGGAAGGTGGGATCCGATGGGCAAGTTGTCGAAGAATTCCTGGAAAGGAAGGTCGACGCAATGAAATATGTGAAACTGCTTGAAACGGTAATAAATCCTTTGGATCAAAACTTTATTTTATAGCCATTGATAAACATATTTAATGGTAGACAATATCGATATTAGTTTGTGTATTACACTCTTGATACCTTTTACCAACTGTATAATCTCTTAGTGTTGTTAGCAAGTCATTTCATAATTCCGATAATTTTTTTCCTTCATATAGAATGAGCAATATCAAATAATTAAAAGTGGTTGTTATGTTTATTGGTCCATTTTCCAAAAGTGGTTGGTTGTTGTGTTTTTCGGCTCAACTTCCACTAATCACACAAATTTGTGTATATCAACCACTTTTAATTATGTGGTTCTGTTAGTTAACAAGGCCATTTTCCAATTTTTTAATTAATAGTCTTATTTTCCATATTTTTTAATTAATGATCTTGATCAATGTATATTAAGCACTTTTTTTTTTAGTCTAAACGTTCTAAGTTTTGACTCTTTTCGAGGGATATTATCTGTTTAATTTTGAAATGAAAGAAAATGTTAGATCTACATATTTGAGTGGTTAAGTTTGTATAATCCAAGTGCTCCATGGTTTTTTCAGGATGCTCAATCTATTTATGCATTTAGAAATGAAATTTAAACAACATAAAATTGTGATTTTGTTCTCTAATTCCGGTGAAAAATTTAAAACCTAGAATGTTTAGTCAATGCCCTTTTAATTATCTGATTGTGATAGTTGATGTGACTAGAGAGGACTAGTAGATTTGTGAATTAAAATATCAAACAAATTAATATTGAAATATCTATGATATTTTGATATGGTTGACTACATTAGACTATGGTTAGCCATGTTTGACTATGGTTAGTTATGTTTGACTATAGTTGACCAAAGTTGACTTTGGTTAGCCATGGTTGATTATGTGTGACTATAATTGACTTTGAACAACCATGGTCTACTATGGTTGACTCTTTTTCCATGGTTGAATTTAGTTGACCATGTTTGATTATGGTTGACCATGGGTGTCCATGTTGACTATGGATAACCATGTTGATTATAATTGACTATGGATGATTATGGTTGAATATGTTTGACTATGGTTGAGCATGGGTGTCCATATTGAGTATGGGTCGCCATGTTGATTGTTGTTGATTATGGATATTTAGGGTTGGCCATGTTTACTATGGTTATATTTGGTTGACCATGGTTATCTATAGTTGACTTTGGTTTTATTATGGTTGACCATAATTGACCATGATTAATTTTGGTTGAGGTCAATTGACTTTGGTTTACTATGGTTGACTTAGTTTTATTTTTGGTTTTCAATTGACTTTGGTTTACTATGGTTGACTTTGTTTTATGTTTGGTTTACTATGGTTGACTTATCATTGAGTTTGATTTACTATGGTTGAATTCTTCCTAACTTTGGTTTATGTTTGATTTACTATGGTTGACCTTGGTTGACTTTGGCTTACTATGGTTTACTATGGTTTACCATATTTGACCATGTTTTACTTTGGTTGAACATGGTTGACTATGGTTCACTTTGGTTGATCATGATTGGACATGGTTACCCATGGTTGACTATGGTTGACCATGTTGATTATGTTTAACCATGGTTTACCATGGTAATGTTGAATTGTGATGTTCAACATGGTTGACTTATGTCAAATTTCTACATCCCTCAATGGTTGTGTCGCAGTGCAACATCCATTAAGGATTATGTCACATGTGACATTCCTCAAGGGTGATGTTGGATTGTGATGTTCCCAATGATTGTGTCACATTGAAACATTCATATTCATTGTGCTATGTTGAATTACTCTGTTCCTCAATTGTTACCTCACATTGCAACATTCATTAAAGGTTATGTCACCTTGCAATGATCCTTAAAGGATATGTTTTAGTGTGATGTTCTTGAATGGTCATAATGCACTATGATATTCATCTTAGTTGGATTATATGGAATTTATATGTTCCTTGATGCTTATGTCTCATTCCAACATTCATCAAGTGTTATGTCACATTTGTGATGTTTTAATGGTTATGTCGCATTGTGATGTTCATCTCGGTGGACTTATGTTGAATTGCATTGTTTTTTAAGGGTTATGTCACATTGCGATGTTTGTGAAAGGATATGTTGGATTTCAATGTTACTCAATGATTATGTAACATTACGACATTTATCTTGGTTTACGTATGTCAAATGGATGTGTTCCTCAATGGATATGTCATAATGTGATGTTCCTTAAGGTTTAGGTTAGATTGTGATGTTCCTCAATGGTTATTTCATATTGTGATGTTTATCGTGGTTGACTTATGTTCACAATGGTTGTCTTTAGTTGGCCATGGTTCACTATGGTTGATTATGGTTGAATTTGGTTGAATTATGTTGACCATAGTTGGTTATGGTTGACTTTAGTTAATTATGATTGACTATGGTTGATTTTGTTTAACCATTGTTTACTATGGTAATGTCACATTGCAGCATTATGGCTATGTCAGATTGTGACATTATGGTTATGTCAATCAAGGGTTATGTCCAATAGCAATGATTAAGGGCCATGTCACACTATGATAGTCAAGTTGACCATGGTTGATTATGGTTGACTTCCATTGACTATGATTGATTTTGTTTAACCATGGCTTACTATGGTAATGTCACATTACAACATTATGGTTATGTCATATCAAGGGCTATGTCACATTACAACGATCATTATGGTTATTCCATCAAGGGCTATGTCACATTGCAGCGATAATTATGGTTATGTCCATCAAGGGCTATGTCACATTACGATGATCATTTGTTTACTATGGTTTTGTCACATTGCAATGTTCATCTTGGTTGACTAATGTCAAATTTCTATGTTCCGCAATGGTTTTGTTGCATTGTAATGGCCATCAAGGGCTATGTCACATTGTGGCAATGATCAAGGGTTATGTTGGATTGTTATGTTCTAAGCAATTATTATGTTGCATTTCTACATTCATCTTCATTGTGTTATGTCCCTTAATGGTTACATCATATTGCAACATTCATTAAGGGTTATACTACCTTGCTATGTTTCAGTGAGATGCTCTTGAATGGTCATGATGCATTATGATATTTATATTGGTCATCTTATAAGGAATTTCTATCTTCATCAATGATCATGTCGCATTGCAAAATTCATGAAGGGTTATGTCACATCTGTGATGTTTTGGGAAACCCAAGGGACATCCTTATGAATATCAAGACAGGCACACTCCATCAGCCAAATGGATTCTTGGAAGACTCACTCTCAACTTATTGGAGGACAAGAACAACTAGCCACAAGTCCCAATTAAGTAGTTGAACATATATAACTAAATAGTTGTTAGAAGCTAATTGTAGCTTGACCCATTCAATCCATCATGTAATAACAAACATATATATAAGCGTGCCTCCTATTCTAAATAAAGTGATGGTCATTTTTCTCGTAGTTTGGTTATAGTATTCATGTTTTCATGTTCTAGTTACATTTATGAGTGTTGTTATTATAGATCAAATGGTATCCGAGATTCGATCTAAGATGCTTCTACTCTAGTCATTTTTTGAAATTTTGTTTTTATGGGTCGCCAGTGTCTTCCCTCATCCCATATTCAGATCTAGAGGTGTGCTAGGGGTGGCTCCACCCTCCATCTCTGAGGCAGTGTGCTAGGGTTTTCTCCAGACCTACACTTCTCGGTCCTTTATGGATTTGCAACTTCAGAGGTGCGACTGGGGTCCAACTCACCCTCGATCTCTTCCAATGAAGTGTGCTAGGGTTGTTATCACCCTCCATTTCTCAATTTTTTAGTTTTGGGGATATTCCACTCCTCCCCCATTCTCCAGTTCATGCAAGGGTGTGTGATGTTTTTCCATGCCATCCCAACTCTTCAATTATTGCTACTCAGTGTGATATTGGCTAGGGTTTCCTAGGCACCCTCCCTTTTGGGCTCTCAAAAATGTGCTCAGGTTTTTGGATCCAGGTTTTCCCATCGAGGTCTAGCTCCTGATCAAGATCCACATCTCAGTTTATTCAATATATGAAGATCATACCTCCTCATAACAAATCCTCCCCTAAGGATTCTACATCTGGGAAATCTTCTCCCATTCAAGACCTATCTCTTTCTCTAAATGAACTCATGTGGCTCCAATAGATCTCCCCAACCCCATTGCATTTGGATACTCATTTCTAACTGCCTAAGTTTTCAAGGCATATGAATGGTGAGGTCATTGATGTTGATACTGAGAGGGGGGTGAATCAGTATCAAGTACAATTTAAAACCTTTTTCAACTTATAATTAAACCATTCAATTATATCCAATGATAAATGAACAATAGTATAAAAGTTACACCAATACACCACAATATACCATGCACAATATATGAGAAATAATCAATAGTTATTGTTCAAGGGAAGTAATGACCTCC
>JASDQU010202282.1:6194-18408 GCA_032191745.1 Picea mariana | reverse complement strand
TCCATCCATGGGTCTTGTATCTACATGTGAATTTTCCTTCATGTCCAAATACCTTCATCAATCTTGTGGTCCAAAACCCATGACTAGGGTTGACATCAATGACAACAACCAATCTTCCAATAGTTGATTCCTAGATCCAAGGTCTGTCCACTTATTTCAAGACCTTCCCAGGCATGGCATAAGACGAGAAGCTACGAATCTCCAGTTTTTAATTGGAAGGGATTTCTTAAGCTTAGTGGGATGCTCAAACATATACCTCCTCTTGGGTGGTGGACTTTGACGATCCTTTTGTGGACACCCCTCCACCTATTGGTTCTTGGGATACCTTTTTTCAAGCATTGTGAAATCGCTTATATCCCCCAAGGTACCATTGGACTCTCCTAGCTAGCTAGTTGCAACTCCACCAACTCTCGGTCCAATCAGTCTAAAGCTACATTGATTTTTTTACTAAGCTCTACATTCAACTATAGATTCAAGATCTATAAGAGGTACTCATTGTTAAATTTAACTGTGGTCTTTTATTATTTATATGTAGATAGGTTGATTTATTTGAAATCTCTTCCTTGGATAAGGCCTTTCTTTGATCCTTGGTTGTGGAAATGAAGCTCTCTCTTTTCCTTCACTCTCCTCTATCCAAATTTGTCCCATCCTCATACCCTTCTTCTCCTGCCTCTCCCACCACACCCAAAACTAGCAAATGGTGTTCTTATCACAAATCTCAGTTTCACTCCTCATTGGAATATCGTATTCTTTGTAATTAGAATCTTGTCAAGACTTTATTTGTTGATGCTCCTAATTCCTCCTTGAGAACAACACCTCCCTACGAGTTGATCACCTTGGAGAATACTATGAAACCAGACCCATATATCCTAATCATGGCCACTAATTCCCAGACTTCTTCACCAACACCTTTGTTTACTCACAATTTCAAGAACATGCCTAACCAAGCTCATCCTTGACAATGGTAGCCAACAGAATTTGGTTTCTCGAGATTTGGTGCAGTGGTTAGCACTTCTTACTACCCCTCATACAACACCTTACCAATTAGTTTGGGTTCATATGGATGGTCCCCATGTGTTAGTGACCCAACGTTGTGGCCTTACTTTTTCCATTGGCCCTTTCCACGATACTATTCTTTGTGATGTGTCTCCTTTGGATTGTGCATATGTGTTTCTAGGTATTCCCTATCAGAAACTACGCCACGCTATGTACCATGCTTAAAATCATCAATTTCATCTTCGGGAAGATGGTCATACCTATGTCCTCACCTCATCCTCTTTGAAATCACCTACCTTACTTTTCATCCAACCTATTATTTTTCAAATAAGTCTCAACAAGTCCATTGCCCTCTGTTTGGGGTACCCTCTTAAACCAAACAACCCCTCTCATTCCCTTCCTTCAGATACAAAATATTTACTCACATTCTTTGAAGATGTATTTTTTTCTCCCATCAGACTACCTCTCATTCGTTCCATTGAAAATTCCATTGATATTACTCCTGGAGACACTTTTCCCAATGCCCCTTCTTATCGCCTTTCTCCTCTTGAGGTTGAGGAAGTGGAATTCCAACTCCAACAACTTCTTAATACCGTCCACATCCAACCGAGTTCTTCACCTTGTTCCTCTCTTTCCTTCATGATTCCCAAGAAGGATTCTGAGGAATGGCATTTATTCACAGACTATCAGGCTCTTAATAAGGCCACAACCAAGAATTGATACCCTCTACCACACATTGATGATTTACTAGATCATTTGAAGGGTGCTCGCTTCTTTACCAATATGGATTTTAGAACAATATATTATCAAGGTCACATGAATGTAGTAGACACATGGAAGACAACTTTCAAAACTAAATTTGGGCTCTATGAATGGATGGTGGTGCCATTCGGTCTTACTAACGACCCTGCCACTTTCATGAGGCTAATAAATGATATTTTTAGAGCACCTTTGGGAAAACTTGTGGTGATATATTTGGATGATGTCTTAGTCTTTAGAAAGACCTGGGAGGATCATTTCCCCCATGTGCATAATGCTAGACTTATTGCAGGCTCACAAACTATAGGTGAAATGTCGTAAATCTTCTTTTGGCCAACCTTCAATTCAATATTTGGGTTTTGTTGTCTCTACTGAGGATGTTATCCTAGATCGGGCACTAAAGTCCAAGCTCTTGCATAGTGGTCAATGCCTCACTCAGCTATGGAATAAAGAACTTTATGGATGACATTAAATTTTACCGGCGATTCATTGCTAACTTCTCTCAATTATCACGCACTCTTCATCATCTTTCCAATTATAATCATCTTATGTGGTCTCCCTTGGCACAACAACAATTTTAGTCTCTCAAAAATGCCCTTTGTTTTTCTTTTTTACTTCGTTTACATGATCTTCATCCTCCCTTTGAAATTGAGACATACACCTCTCAGTATGTTATTGGCACGATTTTTAAACAGAGAGAACACCCTATTGCATGCCATTCAGAGACATTGTCTAATTCCAAAAACAATTATCACACTTATGACAAAGATTTCTACAATCTTGTACAAGCATTGAAATAGTGGCACCATTAGATCCTAGGGAAAGAATAAATCCTCCAAATATACCATCATCCATTGATTTTCATCATTTCTCATACTAAGATATAGGAGCATTGTCATTTAAAATGGGACACTTACATTCAACAGTTTCATTTGGTGATTAAATAAAATAAAGGCATGTTCAATCAGATGGATAATCTCATAATCCAACCCCCTACATAGGTACTTCAACTCCTGGGTAAGTGTGTTTTTCCTATGAGGCTCAAAAGCCTCTCTATGTTTATGATCCCTTCTTTGTAGAGATATGGGTTGTGCAACATCACACTGAGGTCAATCAAATTCCATTTATGAATTATACAATTAGATATGGGTGGCTATATAAACTCAACCAGTTATGTGTCCCATCTTCTAAATATTTTCTTACATTGACTAAAGAGGCTCATGCTTCCTCCTATGGTGTCCATTTTGGGTCTCTCAAAATAGTTAAGCACTTGCACCGATATTTTTTTTGGCCTTCTATGACTAGTCAAGTTGAGCATTTCATTCATTCTTGTGCCTTGTGTAGTCAACATAAACCTACCAATCACAAATTTTGTTTGTATGAGCCCCTTCCTTTGCCTTCCCTCCCTTGGGACTCTATTTCCATGGATTTCCTTAGTGATTTACCTATGATCTTATAAAAACATGATTCTATTTGGGTTTTTTTTTTTTGTTTCTCCAAGATGGATCTTTTTATCCCTTATAATAAGACCACTACTATCTCCCAAACCAGATACTTTTTCTTTCATAATATTTGGCTACACTTTGGCCTTCCTACTAGCATCATCTCTGATCTTGATGCTCGCTTTCTCAACACCTTCTGGAAAACATTGTGGGATTTCTAGGTTGTCAACTCAAATATTCTACTTCCTTCCATCCCCAAACGAATGGACAAATCGAAGTAGTTAACTGTAGCCTTTTCCATGCTCTTCACATTCAATTTTCCAAAACCAAATAGTCAGATACAACCCTCCATGTCATACAAGATAGTTAGAATCGTTTTGTACATCTTTCTACTGGGATCTATCTTTTTGAGGCATGCTTTGGATATAAACCTTTAGCTCCTTATGAACGTCCTCTCACCTTGCAACCTTCTGGCACTCCACACCAACCAAAAGAACAAACATCCATCCTTTCATTTTTGTAGAATCTTGCACGCAAACATTCCCAAGTCTATGAAGCACTAAAGGCAACCCAACAATGCTACAAGTACTTCCATGATGCTCACCATTCCTATATGGATTTTACTCTTGGTGATAAAGTATGGTTTTACATGGAAAGCCAGTGTTTTAAATCTCAACGTCATCACAAATTGAATCCTCTCCACTATGGCCCTTATATTGTTCTCCAATGGATTGGGTACAATGATTATCACCTTGACTTCCCACCCCAACTAGGAAGTTGATTGCCTCGCCTCATTACAATAATGAAAATGGTCGATTCTAATGATGTCTCCATGTCCAATCCATCTAATACCAACGAGGATTATTATTATATTTTATTTTTGTTTTGTGAATATCAACTTCTCTTAGACACCATGCCTACATAATTACATATCACACGTAGTGTGTTTTTACAACTTTTCCATGTACAATTAAACAAAATTCTAACTTATTTTGTTACATGCAAAATTTATTGTCATGTTTTGTTTCTCACAATGGCCTTTTTTTTAATATGAATTAATAGTTCCATGGATGGGGTGTTTGACACGTTATCGAGAGGAGTTGGCGCGTAGGCCTATAAAGATTTATTTTTCAGATACTTTGAATATAAAGAAGGTGTAAAATGGAAAAAGTTATAATTAAAAATTAATTTTTTTTGGAAAGTAATTTAATTTAATTAAAGTAGTCTCTAGTTTCATGTATAAGATTAAGGTTAAATACTACTGGAATGTATATGGCTCCATTGAAGGTGGAGATAGCGTGAGTGATGACCACAAGGGATATTGGCTTTCTTGCATATATCTAGGTTGAAACCATCTTTTGATCTTGATGTAAGACTTAAAATTGTCTTTAATTGGTTAAGAGTTAGTCTTCTTTGGATATAAGGAAACAAGTTAACCGTCCAAGACCTAGAAACCTATAGTAAGAGTGAGAAGCTTCCCCCTTATAGACCACATATATATTGTTTTAGATGACATGATTTTCTTTGAATAAGGACTATGAATTAACCTATATTAATAACTAAGTTACAAGAAACCAATGATAATTTTTTTCGTTGTACATATTACACATGCTCTCCAATTTAATGCAATTTAATGAAATGTTACATGTCCAAGGTTTAAGTAATATCTTCAAGCTTTCAAATATTAATACTTTACCTTGTTTTCCACATACCTAACACCGAACAAAATGAGGACAAACACAATGTCAAATTACAATTATCATCAATTATCATCAATTAGGTCTAAGTGGGCCTAATGGTTAAGAACATGTGTTTATGTATACCTTCGTAGACTTTACCAGTAAAAATGTCGGGTTTTTTTTTTTGGAGGTATTTGTTTTTAAATTTTTGACTAATCAAGAATTTTGATCGATTTTCCGAGCATCTCAATTGGTTTAAAATGAGGTAAAACCCTTGAAATAAGGTTATGAACTGTATGAAACTTTGATCCATACAAAACTCAGACTACCCCTGAAAATCTAACATGATTCAAATCCATTTTATTTTTACCTGAAAAAACGGTTAAATTTGCTCCCGAATTAACCTACTCCCGAGTTAACCTAAGGTTGAGATTTACATTAAAACCAACGAAAACCCTTATACGGCCCTTCAATGTTTCTGTCCGGAACGGTTGGAATTTACATGAAACCAACAAAAACCTGAACAATGGTATGGCCGCGACAATTCCATGTTACCAGCCAGATTCAATGGGAGTGGATATTGTTCACCGAAAAATATGGCTTGGAATTTACATTCAAACCGATAGAATCGTACATAATGGGATAAGCTGTGTGGTCAAAATCTGCGATAAGCCGTATGCTGCGGCCTGTCATCTATCGACCAACAAGATAGGGCTAGCCAGCTTTAGGTTCAAGTTCATCGATTTATGCAAGTTTCTGAATACTTCGTATATTTTTCAATCTTAATCTCATGACTCCTTAAGTACTTTCGCGACGATAACTGTGAAGATCTATTCGCGTGCGTCTTTGACACACTGCGCTGCAAGTCCAGACTGTAGAAAGCCATCGGTTGGTTCCTCGTTTCTCCCTCTTTTTTTTTCTGTTTTTCAAAAGAAATTTCACTCTTAGCATCATCAAATATAACAAAACTGGGGAAATACATTTTACTATACTGTCCAAACCGTCAATTTAACACGATTTCAAATACATGGACATGGTGTTTTTTAATATATTAGTATTAGTTAATAACGTCCATATACAGGACTGCAGTAAAGAGGCCGCTCTAAAGACTCGAATGCCTGCCTGGAATTTGACGTTTCACAGGACGTATTTTCACTTTTAAAACGTATTTGACAGGTGATTTCAGGGAGTATTTTCGCTTTCAAAACATATTTGACAGGTGATTTCAGGACGTATTTTCACTTTCAAAACATATTTGACAGGTGATTTCAAATGCAATAGGTTAAAAAAAACAGTGGGTGAAAATTAAAAACCGTAATTTAAAATTTTCTACTTAATCGTTAAAAATTTATAAGCACAGACTAGTTCCTTTTACTAAATATGATGGATGAGCTTTGAATGTTTCGCATTTTTACTATATAGTAAACAGATCACCTCGTAAATTTTTAGTCAGTGAAGCTTCCTTCATTGATTAATGTTCATGTAGCAGGTGAAAGTGAAATTCCAGGCGTCCTTCAAAAGTGAGCAATAGTCTACTGCTCATGCTGCACCGCAGTTAATGCTGCAGCCCAGCATTTAACGCTGCAGCCCAGCATTTAACGCTGCAGCAGTTGATATATATACAGTTGAATTACTTTGATATATACAGTTAAATCACCTTGATATATATATAGAGATATATTGGATTTGATGGTGTATATATCATTTGTTGCAGCATTAAATGCTGATATATTATAGTGTATATATCACAACTACTTATTGCAGTATTAAGGGTGTATATAGGGAGTGGGTTAATTAGGGAGTAATCCTTTCTTATGAGTTATTTTTAGGGTATGCTTTTCTGGGGTGTGGTTTTAAATTTCTGGTTAATCTAGAAGATTGATTGTTTTTCTGAGCATCTGGGTTGGTTTAAAATGAGGTAAAACTCCTAGAAAAAAATTCTGAAATGCATGAAACTTTGATCCATGTCAAATTCAGGCTACCCCTAAAAATCTAACGGGATTCATACCCATTTTTTTTTACCTGAAAAAAAAAAAATTACTCCTGTATATACCACTTATAGCAACATTAAATAATAAACAACATGTTGGTTATTGCTAGCCTCCTCCAAACTTTCATCTCACGGGTAATGTGATAGTGAAATTGCAAGTCTCCTGTAAACGTTCATCTGACTTGTAATGTGAAAAGAGAAATTGCAAGCCTGCTCCAAATTCTCCAACCAACGTAAAAACAGGTACCAATTTCTTCCCTTTCATTGAATATGGAAGCTTAACTACAATCAGCCAGGAGCTACAGTTGTTTGTCATATATAAAATATACATCGAAGGCAACGGGTGGGCAGTAAACCTCTAAGTACAATCTGGCTTGCGACTCGCCAGTCGTCCACTCTTCTCATAAAACCCAATTCCATTACCGGCCTGTAAGAAACGATAAGATGTGAGAGTCCACACAATTCTCTGGTTGACTGGGAAACAATCACACAAACGGGGCAGGTCTTTCACGCCTGCCGCCTCATCTGTAACAATCAATTTAACTATTTGAATAGGGTTTTCAGTAGTAAATGGAAATTGGAAAAGCGGGAAGAAATTTTAGCACGAATTAGTTGAAAATGTCAGATTACATGTTCCGTGCTCTGAAAGTTTATGCGAACTTGTTGGTATACAAATGCTGTGGAGTACTGTTCCGAGATAATTACTTGCTTTAATGAAGAGGAGAAAGAGTATCGGAAGAATTCACTGGTCAAAACTGCCAGTCGATCGCTACTGTGTATGTTGGGGAAGTGGAATCCGATGGGAAAGCTCTCGAAGAATTCCTAGAAATGAAGGCCGATGACTTGAAACATGTGAAACTGCGTGGAACGGTAATAAAATCCTTCGGTTTGGAACATTTGGTGGACAATAATATTTCTTTGTATTAGATTGTCGTTGCCTTTCTTACCAGCCGTATAATCTGCAAGTTAGAAGGTCAGTCCATAATTCCATTCACTTTCGTTTTTCACTAGTGTTTGGAGGAGTATAACCAAGTAATATTTTTAAGCTGAAAGGTGTACATCTATTGACCATTGGCACATTTAATAGGTTTTTAGTGTTTAATCAGTTTTGTATGGACAAGATTAAACATTGATGCAATATTCTTAATAGTCCCAATAAACCAATGGTTGTGATTTCAACCACTAACTTCCTCACTATTATAAAGACATCAGTTTAAATGTTTATGTTTTTACTTCTACTTAATCATATTTAAAATTTACTATGGTGGCTAGTTGATTGCCAAGTATGAGTGATTAGGGTTTCATTTTATAGGCCAACCTAAACCTTTGGCCTTCACCTCTGGGCCGTTTCTCTTTCCCGACGATTCACGTTTTTCAAGCCGTTCTTTCGGCGTTCACCAGCCAGGAATTTGTGGTTGTGCTAGTAATAACACTATATTCAATCAGGCAATTCAAATGTCAGTATTTGGAGGAGTATAACTATGTAATATTTTAATAACACTATATTACATCAGGTAATTCAAATGTCATCCAAAATGATTCTACCTTCGCTTTGAGTGTTTTCTGAGGTTTAGTGGCAGCTATAAAAGAGTAACACTGGTTTTATATAGGGCAATCTTTCTCAAGAAACCCACTTTAACCAAAAGTATTGTCTAGTTGTTCTATTAAATGGTTTTTTTCGTCGAAATCTGGAAATAATCATTCAAATCTACGAATCTAACAATTTCTCACCGGATTTTGGACAAATGTCCCTAGAAAAGACAACTTTGAAGCATTTTCATGGGTACAACGACCCTTTAAATAGCCTTCAAATATAGAATATGATGGGAATTGTTGATGGGAGTTGTTAAAGCAAACATGAGGAACAATTTGGTGCTCTTCACCACAACTGCAGTCAGATCAGTTGTGGGGGAGGGGCGCACTTGTTGGTGAGACAATCTACATGCAAGCTTGGTGAGGGTTCAATGGACTAATCCATCACAGAGGCGACATCAACGCAGATTTGGTGGGTTGTGACATAGTCGAGTTGCAAACAAAGTCGTGACTTGTAAGCAGACTTGGGCACACTCCTTGAGCAGGACAAGAGATGAGTTCTTGTTGGGTAGGTGTTATATTATTTGCACGTGTGTGTGGAGGCACGTCATATTTGACAACTACGTCTGACGATCTCATCACATGTTGCTCTTTGTGATCGTGTGTGTCAGGCGCTTTCCTAGGGGGTCCCAGGGGGCAGAATTGCCCCCCCTGGTATGCGAAGTGTTCGACTTTGGATAGTAGCTCGGAGCCAATGAGGTTTGCGGAAATGCTACGAAAATTGTTTTTTGGATGGTTTTTGTTATTTTTAGCGGTTTTCCTATTTTTAATGATTTTCTAAATTGATCCAAGATTAATGGATTAGGGTTTTGGTAGCTGTGGGATGCCTAAAATATTGTATATATTGTATTTCGAATGGTGACATTAATACAATGAAGAGTTGAGAGGTGTGGCACCAAGGAAGATTGGTTTTCTCCCAGTTAAGGGTTTCCAACGTAAATCTTTCTGTACTATATGTGTGAGCCATTGATTAATTTATGTTTTTCTTAGAATCTGTATGCATTGATTTACTTCACAGGTTTAAAAATTACAGTTCTGAGGGTGAAATGAGCACTTGGGCAAGGCATGCGCACTCAAGACTATCACAGAACTTGTCGCAGGCTCGATCACAATAGTAACCGCATAGTTGATCACAGAATTTTGAAGAAGTCTTGAGATGAAATCTTGGGTGCCTTAGATGAACCCTTTACAAGTAAAGTGGAGATACTTGGAGGGCCATCTATGGCTAATGGTAGTGACATAGAGAGGGAGACCAAGACCAGTAAAATGAAGGACCAAATCATTATCTTGAAGAGGACTATCGAGCAGACGAAAAGCACATTATGCCAACATGGTGAGAAGGTTGACCAGACAGAGACTAAGATGAGAAAGATGAAGCATGGGTTTAATGAAGTCATTTAGGAGTGTCATTCAACTACATATGTGAATATCGACAACTTGACCAACGACATTCAGGGTAGACTCAAGGAAGTGAAGGACGCAGTTGTCGGAGTCACATAGAGGCTAAAGGACCAAGATGACACCTTCACATTGTTGAAACAAGCTTTGGCTAACTGATAGAGCTCTGTTGTCATGCCAATGAGGATCAATATAAAGGAACTTGAGCCATATGACGAGACTCACAACACTAAGTTGTTGGGTAAGTTCTGTTGGGACATTAAGTGCTCAGTACTTGGAGCAATTGAATGAAATTTTTTATGAAGCCAAGGTAAACATTGTAGCATTGTTCTTGACAAGAACCACTAAGATTTAGTGGAGGAATTGAGTGGAAGACTTAGCAGCTGGGAGAATCATTGAGAAGATTGAAAACTAGCCAAAGATGAAGGCAGCCTTGAATGCACAATTTTGTCTAGGGAACCAAGCATGGATCACAAGAAATCAATTGTTATCTCCCAAGCACGCTAGTAAGATCCAATCCTACATCAATGAGTTCATATGGCTCATGTTGGAGATCAAAGACATGTTAGAAGAAGATATACTTTTCCACTTCACGAATGGTCTGTAAATGTGGGAATAGACTGAGTTGCGATGACAAAACATGTAGACACTTGCAACAACAATCATTGTAGCAGATAAACCATTGGACTTTTGGGGTGAACCCAAAACAGTTCCTAGGAACAGTGAGGATGCCCAAGTTGAGAAGAAAAAACAAGAGAAGGGGAAAAGGAAGGACAAAGGAAAGATGAAGATGTCTAAGGGAAACGAAGACAATGCCAAACAAACAAACGCAACGAAAGAGAAGAAGTCAATTTCATGTTGGATTTGTGCCAGGGAGCACTACGCGAAGAATCATCCCTTAAAACAGAAGTTGAAAGCTTTGGAGAAGGAAGATAGCCCATCTTTTGGAGTCTTGCAAGTTTTGAACATTGACATGGAAGACGAATCCATGGAAATCCAAGAGGAAGATGAGATGAAACTTTTCTATGAGCAGGTCAAACACAACAAGAAGTTAGTGTTATCCATGTTGGACATTGGGGCGAGTCATAACTTCTTGAGGGAAGACATGGTGTGAAGGATTCGTGTGCAGCCTAGACCGACCCAGACAATCTTTGAGACAATCAACATAGGTGTAGAGAGGGTCATTAGGGTAGCCAAGGGCATCTCGTTGAAGCTTGGTGACTGGTGTGGAAAGATGAGTTTCACCATTGTTCCTATGGATTATTTTGAAGTTGTGTTGGGACAATAATTCACGAGGAAGGAAAATGAAACATTGATTCCTCACATGAACAGTTTGGCCATTTTCTTAGGACATACTCCATGTTTGATTCCTACCAGAAGGAGGAAGGAAGGAGGTACACAGATCTATTCCTTGCATATGGTTGTTACGAACAGTCAAAGCAAGCAACCTTGTGGGGGAAAACTTGGATGATGTGGGGTGATGGTTGGATGGTATAACACAAAGAATGAAAGGAAACTCATGTCAGTGGAATAGAGGCTTGCCAATGTTGAAGAGATAGTTGGAGATTTGGCTAAGATAGTGGATGGCTTGGCTGATTTCTATTTGAAAGTTTATGAGTGGCAGAAAAAATCAACGGAAGTCATAGAGATGAGGATGCAGTAGCAGTTCGTTGAACGAGAGTAGAAACCATTTTTGGACCAAGACGATGTGAAGGAGACGCAACAACCTTGGTGGAAGAGAACAATGAGGAGGTCAATTCCTCCTCTAGTGAACTTGGACATGGTGAATGGTCATACGACCTTGAGTTAGAATGACTCGTGGAGGAGTGCAAAGGAAATATCGGTTCAAGTGTGTCACTCTTTATGTACATAACACAAAAGCATGATGACACTTCGTTGATCACATTGAGACAGATTGGAGATGAGGGAGATGAGACAACCATCCATCCCCCTTCACTTTAAAACTAGACTGCAATACATTGGATTGCTATCTCAGTGGGTGGCAGTGAGGCCAACGGGGTTCCTTGAGGAGGTTCCTTGGTGAAAATTTTTAAGAATTCAATGGTTGACTTAACAGATTGGAGAAAATGAAGAGTTTCAGATGTAACAAATTTGTTGATAGAAAAGGTGTTTGAACATGAAAATGTGAGTTGTTGAGGCATAGGCACGTTGATTGGACTAGCTACCTAATTAGCGAAAGTCACAAGGGGATCCAATGCATGGAAGCATGAGCAGACAAACCGAAGTATGGAAGCAATAGTAAGTTAGAGAGCAGTGACACTTCGTAGACTCATGTAACTTCCTAAGGGGATTTTTCCTTGACAACAACAGTTGAGGAGAAAATAGTCATTGAGTGG
>JASDQU010202281.1:2791-15639 GCA_032191745.1 Picea mariana | reverse complement strand
AACAAAAAAAAATCATGTGATTGTGATTTTGTTTATAGATTTCATCATGTTAGATAAGTTATTTTAAATTTGCCTCTTTAATACCCAATAATGAGATAGCTTTTCTTATCTTCTTGGACTTTTTAATATCCAAACTTGAGTAATAAGAGAGTTATTTTTTGGATATTTAGTGTTTTGACCAAAAGTATAAATATAAATTACATGTAAAATGAAACTAGATTTTTTTTCCACCCCGCTATATTCCAAGGAATATTTTCATTTATCTTTTTGGCGAGAAAAAATATATTTTCAAGTGAAAACTTAGCTTTACCATTAAAGTTAACTTTCATTAAAAAAAAAAAAAATTAACTTTTGGCCGAACATTTATTTTGGCCAAAAATTTGCAAACAATGAACAAATCAAACTAGCTAAGCTATTTTCCAAATTTCTTTAACTTCGAAAGGAGCATCCCATATAAATAATATAAATTTTCAATCGGACTTGATACCATTAGTTTTATTGTTAAATCTACTTTCCACCTATAAAGTTTTTCCCTGTTTTTGTTATGATTTGTTACATTTAATTAATTTTCGTCTAAAATGTATATATATACTTAATTTGATCATGTCAAAAATGAGTGAAACCAAAATTTGATATCTCAAAAAATACAGAACCAAAAAAATTGAAAAAATTCAAAAATACAGAACCAAAAAAATTGAAAAAATTCAAATGCACAAGCTTGTGTTAGCCACTTTAAGAGGGTAATTTTAGATTTTTTTTGTATTTAGTTGGAATGTAGGGAAAAAGTGGAGTCTTCCCAAAAAAAAAAAAAAGTGTTTATTTTATGAAACTTTTTTTCATTGGTCCCTTTAAAAATAAATAAAGCATATGATGTATATAACAAAATAGTAGCACATAAGAAGATTCCATATAAATTGTAATAGCATATTATTTTTCCATAAACAAAACTTTAATATATAACTAATTAGAATCTCTTAACATGATTCATTATCCTAATTCCTTCATTTTAAAAATAAATATTGTCAAATAACTTTCAAATTGACCTATTAAATGTCATATTATTTTTCCATAAACAAAACTTTAATATATAACTAATTAGAATCTCTTAACATGATTCATTATCCTAATTCCTTCATTTTAAAAATAAATATTGTCAAATAACTTTCAAATTGACCTATTAAATGTTGATAAAAAATTTCAAAAAAATAATGAATATAAAGTTAACAAAATTATTTATAATCCATACTTTCACTGTAAAGTGAATTTCCAAACATAGATATAATTTTTGATTGTCAAAAGTTGAAGAATCTATGAAAATGATATTTTTCTTTGTAAAAAAACAAGCAAACTAGTACCCAAGATTCATGTTTCAACCAATCTCTCTTCTTCTTCCTCTCCACAAACTTTGTTGTTGATCTCTCAATCGACCAACCAACCTATCTTATGTGCTACAATTCTTCCTTTTAACTTCTCATGTTCAACAATTAGTTACAAGAATCCCAACCAATTCAATTTTTCAAAGATATAGCTTCCCATGCATTCCTGAATTTCTAATGGATTAACACTCATCTATGAGTTATCGACATATTTCTCTACCCTAAAGGCAACTAAAATTTCCTCAAGTCCCAAACCCTTCTTTTCTTTCTAGATTTTTCTAATGAGGGTTGGACACATATTTCTCTACCCTAAAGGCAACTAAACTTTCCTCAAGTCTCAAACCCTTCTTTTCTTCCTAGAAATTTGGATATTAAAAACCCCAAGAAGATAAGCAAATCTATCTCATTATTGGGTATTAAAAAGTCAACAAAAAAGGCATATTTAAAGTAGGATGTATATGAAAACTTAGATAACATGATTAAATCTATATAAAATACTTACAATCACGTGATGTTAGCATTGCACCTAGAGAAATATAAACCACTATTGTTTCTCTAGTGACTACATCAAAATGTTTATTGGCATGCATGACAAAATTGTTGGGAACCATATCAAAGACATTGCAAAAACATACAGAATTTAGAGAGAAAATAGATGTGAATGATGAACTTTATTGTTGGGCCATTATTTGTAGTAAAAACTACAAGGACAGACTTCCATAAGGTGTTAGAGATATGGTGCATGAGTGTTGGGTTGGAAATTCTTGTTTTTTAATGAATGTAAGAGATGTGGTGTAGAAAAAAATATCATGAGTATGAATCACATCTAAAACATTTGTTAGAGATGACTCATGTAGAACTATACCATTTTCAAAGAGAATTATCATAATATTGATATCCCAATTAGCAAATTTGTGAAATTTAAACCATGATATGCTAAACCTATAATTGTACATGAAACATGTTGTTATCATTACCATATGGAATTCAGAGAAAACTTAAGGATGTGATATTTATCCTAAAGTGTATATAGTGAGGTGAATAATATAGTTAATGTATATTATAAAGTAGGTGAATCGTTCAATTTTTTCATGGAAAATTATATCAACATTGCGAATAATTTCTTATGGACAAATGTAATTATGCGGAATTCTCTGGTTTACACAAATATGCACACATACTCAATATATGCGTCGGGTAAATATTCTCACTCTCAAAAAAATTTAGTAGTATATTTCCCTTTATATACATATTAGAAAAATTTATATTTGTGTTGGGAAAATATCCCCACTCTCAATTTTTTACATTTCTATTTAATAATGAAGAGGTATTAATTTGGTGTAGGGTCCATGATTAAGGGGTGGCCATTTCAACAAATTTATCTAAAACTTACATATAGTCCCCTATATTTGCTAGGCTCAATAATTCATGAGAGATTACAATATGGAAGAATAATTTATAGAAACTCTAATTTTTATCACATCATCAATGCTAACTATATTTGAAGAGTCTTAATAATTTGTAATTAATTAATATAACAATTATTGATGAGTTTTTAAAGTTTACATCAATGTATTTTAAGAGTAAATTTTCTAATTGATATGACCCTTTCTACAAATCAATTATAATCCACCAAATTGACCCATAAGCATATTAAACAATACCTATAAATGCCATAATAACAATGAACTAAAACACATGTATAAAATATCACTAAAACACATGTACAAAATATAAAAAAATGAGATATTTTAAAGATACTTGGATATTAATCAAAATACATAAGAATATCGGGTTAAACATAATTTTTATAAGTTTTACAGTTTCAATATTAAATTACATATTTATGGGCTTGATCTACTCATATTTATTTGATGTCAATTGCGACACAGAAAGAAGCAAGGTGTTTTATAAAATTGGTCGTTGATGAACTTGGTCTCATAATTCCTCTATCTCTCTCTCTCTCTCTCTCATATGATGATGATGATGATGATGATGATGATGATGTTCAACTTCAACTTGGGCCAAATTTAGTTTATTGAACCTTAAGAAAGGTAATGAACTACTTGGTTTGTTTTAAAATTTTATTTGAAGGTCAGTATTGTATAAAATATTTTGAAATTGTGATTTCATGTGGGTGTACTAAGGAAATTTGAAAAATTATTTCTCGCCACGATGTTTTATGGAGCTTGTGAGAGTTTGTTCAACTATGTATGTGTGTATTTTGGTCATTTTATACTTTGAATTTTTTTTTCCTTTCATCTAATGTCAAAATGGCTTGTGAAAAATGGTTTTTGAAAGGAATTGAAATCTCCAAATTCAATCCTCTTGACATCCCAAAAAGAGTGTCATTTCTGATTTTTGTAATTGTAACATACCTAGCCACCAACGAAGCAACATTACATACGGAATACACATTTTAAGATTAATATTTTGTTCTTATTAACTTCCTATTGTGAATCAAATACATATCACACACAAATTAACCATTTGGCTGATGCCACAATTCTAAATGTATCTAACATCATATACTAAAACATGAATGCAATTGTTCAAGCAAACAACAAACACACAACGTCCATATAAACCATTTACACTACTGAATATCATGATAAACACAAAAAATAAATTATATGTTAATAGATAACCAACTGGTTGCATACGAAGGAAGGACCTCCCAGCCATAAGCATTGTTGCTCATTTTATTTCAACAACAAGCCACCCCTGAGCTGAGGCTATGAGTCCATAAGGAGATTTGTCCCTCTGGATATCCTCTCTCCACACACAAAAACCCCAAAACCCAGGTTCCAATATGTTTCCCACAACCTGCACAACCCAAGGAATGGGATACCCCTTCACTGCACACAGTCCCTCAAACCTTCCCACTTCCCTCTAGGGTTCTAGTGCATTTGGTTGACTATAAAATTTCTTGGTAATTCCAGGAATACTCACAAAATCCATAACAGGGCTCTTGAGTCTATTTCTCAACATAAAAACACTTCACAAGCTTATAGCTTGATTTACATGCACATGGGCCTCTTTCTCAACATAAAACATAGCCAACAATGGTTGCATTCAATCCCAACATGGTTGGTTCTCTTCCCAGTACTCATCTCCTCCCTTGTTGTTCAAAATCTACAATTACAAATTACTCTCTATGAAAAAATTTGACTCTCCAGAAAACCACCCCCTTGGATATATGAATTTCCTCTCTTTGTTTTCTTGCTTGAGTTGAATTACACTCTTCCCCAAGTTGATTTTACCCATGCCCATGCTCTCCAATAAATATGGGATGTGACTCCTCACACCCACCCTCTTACAAGAGTTTAATGATTGGATTTAGGAACATTGAATGACAAATATAAGGTTTACACAATGATAACAATAATTCAAGAATGTGGGTTGGAGTAATACCCATGAATAACTCCCCCTTGGATGCCCTCTCTCTTGTGGAATCATAGCCCCCCATCGTTCCTCATCCATTTCGTATCACAATTATTTTTATTAGCTATTTTAATGCACCTAATTTACCATTCAGTCTTTGGCCACATTGAATCAATATGGGCTCTTTGCCCAAACACATCGGGTCACTAGCCTAATTTGTGGGGATTAAAAATTGGGATGTTATAGTAACAATTGTTTACTTATGATATAAGGGTTAGGCACAACTTAGTCCATGTCGTTTAGATAATTTAAATAATAAAGTAACTGCATTTTGTTTCAATAGAATTCATAAAGAAATTGAATCCATCTCACAATATTTGATATATATCATTAAACATAAACATTAATAAGTGCAAACATTTATAATTTAATGTTAGTATGTAAATATTTTTAATTGTAAAAATTTAAACTTGATTTTTATTCCATCCAAAATCAAAATATTTAAAAATTCATATCCAAATTCAAAGAGTACTTAATTATAATAATATGAAATGTAATAAGACAATTTGCAAATATTTCAAATATAAAAGATATAGGAAATATTATCTCCAATATTTGAAATTATAATTAAACAAAATATTAAAGGAAATCAACGGATCCAGGATCACTTTCTGTTTAAGGTTTAATAACTAAAAGTTGATGTCATCATCAACATATTCAATAAAGTAGTTAACAACATCACAAAAAAATAACTACAAATCAAGGCTCCCAAACCACTACAATATTAATAATTAAAAAATTAATACACAAAACAATACAACCTAACTACTTAAAAAACAATAGAACCTAACTTTTTATTAATCCCTTTTACTGAGAAATTTTGAAAATTATAAATTTTAGATATTTTGCATAAATTTAAAAAAACTTTGAAACCTTTTTTGGTTTATATATTATCAAATTTTGGTAATTTTGAAAATTTCAACTTTAGGCTATTTATTATTCTTAAAAACTCTTTTTATAGTCCATTGTGAGGGAGATGCATAATTCCTTTTGTGAATAAATGAAACTATATATTGTAAGGAAATAAAAACCCACACTAAACCAATGAGGAAAGAGAAGGCATATTTAAACAAGAAATAAATGGCAATTGCACACACAATACACATATATTTTACCCTCGAAACCCTTAACTAGGAAAACCAACATTCCTTGAGTGTCTTTCTCTCTGTTGTCTTATTCATTCATTGAATAAAGAGTTACATGAATAACCTTGGTTTACACCTAAGACACTATTTCCATCCTACTATCTTGCTTTACACAAGAACAACCCTGCAGTCAATTTGGCTTGCATCTACATGACCAACGACATCAATGCAAATATCAACTTAATACAATTACAATGATTCTTATTTGTAGGCTTTACAACATGAAAAAATCTAAATCATGGCACCCAAAAATGGTTACACATCCACCCAGATGATTGAGTACAATCCTGTGAATCTTGGGATTCTGTTATAGTAGACTACTAGTCGGTTACCAACCGACTACCCAGTCGATTTCCAATCGACCTCCTATCGGTTGACCTTTATAATTCTTAGTTGACCACTTCGACATTCTGGTTGATCACTTCAATCTCATCTTAACCATCAACTAGATTTGATTTGTTGGATGACTCTTCAGCTAGTTGATCCACTTTGACTAGAAAGTTGGATGACTGTTCTTTCACAACAAAAAATATAACAACCCAACATTATCCCACTTATTGTCTTCTTTGTTGATACAGGAGAACTTGGACTTCTTCTCACTGACCCAGGGCAACAATGTCCATTTACTTTCTACACCAAGAGAACTTCACAACACTCACAGACTTGGTCAAAGAGTTTTCTATGTTTTCCAAAGTGTCTACTTTCTCCAACAACACCTTGTTTCTTTCCACCATGTCTCTCACGAAATGGTATTGTACATCAATATGCTTCATCCTACAATGGAAAGTTGGGTTCTTTGCCAGGAATATTTTGCTTTGACTATCAAAATTTATCTTCATAGATTTATGCTCAAACCCAATCTTTGAACACAGTCAATGCAACCATACTACTTCTTTGCTTCCATGAGTGGATTCCATGTACTCAGCTTCTATTGTCGACAAGGATACGAACTCTTATTGCTTACTCATCCAATTGATTGCTCTACCGAACATTTTAAACACATAACCATTGGTCGAACTTTGTTGATCTAGATCTCTATCCTAGTTGGCATCAAAAAAACCATGTGGATTTACTTCCCTATCATCTTTAGATTTCCCTTGGCAACATATAGCATAATATTTTGTGCCACACAAATACCTAAATAATCTTTTGATAGTAGTCAAGTGCTCTTTACGAGGTGTTGACATATATCTGCTCAATACTCCCACTACATGAGCAATGTTTGGTTGAGTGCAGACCATTGTATACACCAGACTACCAACAAAACTAGCATAGGGAAAACATGTCATGTCTTTTATTTCTTCCTGTGTCTTTGGAAATTGTTCAGTAGTTAGATTTTCTCCCACAGGAATTGGTAGGTCTTTCAAAACCATTTCAATATTCTTTCTCTAATTCAACCAAAGATTTATAACTTCCCAATCTCTCTTGTTCTCCATTCCTGGAATGAAATTTATTGCATTGAGATCCTTCATGTGAAACTTGGAGAACAATTGCATCTTCAACTCCTTGATTGTATCAATAATGTTTCTGACCAGTAGCATGTCATTGACATACAATGCTACATATATGAAACAATCACATTCTTCTTTGGAATATACATAATGATAATCCTTGCTTCTCACAAATTCCAAACTAAGGATGTATGTGTCAAACATTTGATACCACATCCTTGGTGATTGATTTAAACCATAAAGGAATATTTTCAATTTGTATACCATATGTTTCTTTCCTTTTACTACAAAACCTTCAGGTTGTTTCATGTAGATTTTTTATTCTAGGTCCCCATGTTGGAACATTGTCTTTACATCCATTTGCTCTATTTCAAGATCAAATGATGCAGCCAGATACATTAGTACTCTAATGGAATTTAATTTTTCAACATGGGAAAAAATATCACGGAAGTTGACTCCCTTGACTTGGGAATATCCTTTCACTACTAGTCGAGCTTTGAATTTATCGACTCGACCTGGTGTGTTCAACTTTTCTTGAACATCCACTTGCTATCGATGGGTTTCCTTCCATCATGTATCTTTACTAAGTCCCATGTATCATTCTTGTGTAAGGATTCCATTTCTACAACCATGGAATTCTTTAAGAGTTTACCCTCTGTCAAGTCAACTACCTCCCTGAGTGACTTGGGCTCCTTATCAATGGAAAATAACACAAATGTGAAATGAAAATCAGGTAGACTATACCTTTCGACTTGTTTCCTTTCTTGTTCATATCTCCTTACAACCAGAGTCGGTTGCGTTGAGGGGGTTAGATTCTCTTTTCTCCCTGTTTCGTGTGGAAAAATCCTCCAAATTAATGGTTTGAAAACCATTAGATGGGATTTAAGAGTGGTTAAATTCACTTCTCTTGTCCCTTTTAAACTATTTTTTGTTATATGTTTTCTTACTGCATGAAGGGAAATGGCTAGTAGGTTTGAAGGAAATTTCCCTAATGATAACCTCCAGGGAAAAAATAATAGAACAAGTATGTGAGAGTTTCCAAGAAATAATTCTAGTAACAAACCACTATATAAAAAAAGGAAACATGCCAAAAGAGTGAAAATATTTATGTCTCTTAAAGGTATTTTTTAAAGAAATAATGACATAGAATAATTGAGTAGTTGAGTTATATGCCTTCAAGAAATAATTCCAAAAAAGACTTAGTTACAATGTTTATCCTAACATACATATAATTATCCAATTGTTGTCCTATCAATAACCATAAAAACAATTATATGATTGTTGAAACTTTGAATAAGCTGAACACTTTACTGTAAACAAATTAAAGGAGATTTGCACTAATACCCAGTAGTTTACACGACTAACAAGATAACTTGATAAAATAGAAACTCTTACTAGACATCAGAGACGTAATGATCAAGTGTATAACTAAATCCACCCTCCAATCCCAACACACAATGGTTCTGTAAAAAAAAATTGGCCCCTTAGGATCTTCTCTATTAACCTTGAAATAGTTCTCGATTACAATTGAAAAAAAAAATCTATTTTCCAAAGATCTTTTTAAACAAAGATGACATGTTTATTTATAGAAGTTTGAAATTCTAAAAATAGTAAGTCAGAAACTAGAAAATATCTAAAACAAAAATAGAATCAATGTGACTTGGGTGATCTAGGAGTTTTGGGACTTGCATGCTCATCCAAATATTTAGATAATTGAGAGCAAAGTTCAGCACATATGTCATTGTATGGAAACTTGTGTTGATCCATTGTCATGCTTAATGCATGCTTGTTATTTTTGAAATGACCAATGTACTTCACCATTCTCTTTGTTAACTGGTCCAATCAGTCGATAGTCTTGATATGTTTGAGCACATACTTCTGCATGTGCCCCCTTTCAATCGTCGATATATTTTGCACCTCACTTTTATACTCATCAACACTTCTTTGCAACCCTTGTGACACCTCTTCTATTGGCCAAAATCTCAGCGTGGACCCAAAATTCGGTATTCAGAGGTCGACCGTCATCTAATTTATATTCTCCCAAGCCCGATTACATATCTCCCATTCTTCTTCAATTATTTTCTTCGGATTATCTACTACGCTTTCCCATTACTATGCAATTGAATGCATCTTGGAGAGATTTTCGTCGGAGAGGATCTCTATGTCGTGATGTTCAATACCCTTCTCATTCTACACCTCTCGAAGAAACTCTACTTGGCCCAATTCTCTAGAACCCTTCTCACCCCATCTAAGGATTTCTTTATGTGTAATACCTAATAGAAAGGATTCTTCTTGGAGCCCAAGTGCTTTCCTCACAATATCATCCTGAAATTTCAGGCATTTTGCATGCTCCTACATGAGGTATTTTCTTAAATTCATTGCTCCCTCGGCCTCCTGAGAATACTGCACCTGATGCTTTAGTGAAACCACCTCCTACTTGAACTTCTCCAACTCTCTTTCCTCTTCTAAAAATTTATCAAATGATCCATGGGAGATGGCAAGACCAACTGAAAATAATTCACTCATTCTGGCCTTTTTAGTGTCCAAAATTATTTATTTTGAGGTACAACGAACACTGTTGTCTAGTGTGGTTTTCCTCTTTCTTTGAGTTCTCTTTACAATGGACCTCATATTACAATCATAGGGAAAAAAATCAATATCAACCACTTCCTCAATAGGTTAGGGAATAAGATCATCACCTCAAGATAAGATATTATCTAGACTTCCAAGTATATAGAAATATTTACAAAATATTTATCAAAGATCCAATTCGAATCACATGTAATGATTGTATTTGAGTTTCTTTCTCCCACTTTGTGGGTGGATCCTTTTTTATGAGGTTTTTTTAAAGGCCCTTCAAATTGTTTTTAAGACCATCAAGGGTGTTAGAAAAACAAGATCATAGAGAAATAAAATAAAACAAATGTGAAAATTAAACATAGAAGATACACAATACAATAGAGACACAGATATATTTGGTTCACCCAATGTGGGCTACATCCACCAGAGAAATTGTTAGTTCCTTCCTTATTATTATCCAAAAAAATGAAGGGGTACAACCTACAACACACTCGCTGTAACTTCCTCTTATTTTTCTCACAATCTCCTCTCTCATAATACAATATTTGCAATAACACACAACTGCAATACAGTTCCCTCATAAAAGAGGGTTTCCTTATAGGGAAAAAACCCTAACATAACTTCTACCGTCATATCTGCGACCTTATAATGAACGGTCCAAATTAACTACAAAATTACAATATTTGAATTGCAAAAAAAAATAAAAATTCAGGGGGGGGGGATGAATTGTGTATCATGTTGTTTCTTTCACCTGCATATGAATTAGAAATATAATCAAGCTGCACAACCAACAATATCCCACTTGAAGACTGATCACAACAACTCCACATCTGTTATACCTATTGGACTATGATCCACCTTGGACCTAGAAAATTTCTCATATTCACCTTTATGCTTGAAGGACAACTGAAACTAAGCAAGAACTCGATTTCTCCCTGGTTACTACCTTTGTTAACATGTATGCAGGATTCTAGCTAGTATGTATCTTTTCCAACTTCAAATTTCCATCTTCCAAGACAGATCATTATATGAAATGGTACATGAGTTGTATATGTTTAGTCTTAGAATGGAAGGTTGAGTTCTTTGCAAGATGAATTGCACTCTATATTTCACAGTACAACCTGNTGTGTATCATGTTGTTTCTTTCACCTGCATATGAATTAGAAATATAATCAAGCTGCACAACCAACAATATCCCACTTGAAGACTGATCACAACAACTCCACATTTGTTATACCTATTGGACTATGATCCACCTTGGACCTAGAAAATTTCTCATATTCACCTTTATGCTTGAGGGACAACTGAAACTAATCAAGAACTCAATTTCTCCCTGGTTACTACCTTTGTTAACATGTATGCAGGATTCTAGCTAGTATGTATCTTTTCCAACTTCAAATTTCCATCTTCCAAGACAGATCATTATATGAAATGGTACATGAGTTGTATATGTTTAGTCTTAGAATGGAAGGTTGAGTTCTTTGCAATATGAATTGCACTCTATATTTCACAGTACAACCTGATATTATCCTTCTTATTTCCCAATTCCTCCTTAAACCTATGTAACCAAATCATCTCTTTGTTAGCCTCTGTAGCAGCAACATACTTTTCTTCTGTTGTTGAAAGTGCAACAACCTTTTGCAGTTTTGAAATCCAACTTATTGTTGTTCCACCTACATTAAAAACATATCATGTGGTGTTCCTCCTTCTATCTTTGTCACCTACCATATATGAATCAACATATCCCTGTAGAACAATGCCTGAACCTCCAAAACATAATGCATGAGTAGCAGTACCTCTCAAATACTTGAGAATCCACTTTACTTCTTCCCAATGTTCTTTACTTGGATTGTTCATATACCCGCTCACAACTCCCACTGCATGTAAAATATATGGTCTTGTGCAAACCATCGCATACATCAAGCTGCCAATTGCTGATAAATAAGGGACCCTGGACATGTATTATATCTCCTCCTATGTCTTGGGACACATTTCCTTAGTTAATTTGAAATGGTTGGCCAAAGGTGTACTAATGGGTTTTTCATTTTTCATTCTAAACCTCTCCAACACCTTCTATATGTACTCACCCTGAAACAATGTCAGTTTGTGATTTTTCTTGTCTCTTGTTATTCTCATACCAAGAATTTCCTTTGCAACACCCAAATCCTTCATTGCAAATGAATTATCTAATTTCTTCTTGAGCACATTTATATCTTGCATATTAGACCATGCAACAAGTATGTCATCTACATACAATAACAATATAATATAGCTTCCATTTTCTAGCCTTTTAAGATAAACATAGTGATTAGAATGACATCTACTATAACTTTATTCTGTCATAAACCTGTCAAACTTCAAATACCATTTCCTTGGAGTTTGTTTTAGGGCATACAATCTCTTCTTCAACCTGCATACCAAATTCTCGTTTCCTTCTACCTCATACCCATGTGGTTGCTTTCTATAAATCTCTTCCTTCAAATCCCCATGGAGAAAAATTGTTTTTACATATAATTGTTCAAGATGCAAATATTCTACTGCCACAAGAATTAAAATATTCCTAATTGAAGTCATCTTAACAACAAGAGAAAATATTTCATCAAAATCTATACCTTTCTTTTGTGAAAACCCATTTACAACAAGTCTAGTCTTGTACCATTTTTTTCCTCCATATTCTTCCTTCAACCTGTAAACCCATTTATTCTGCAATGTTCTTTTTCCTACAGGAAACTGAACCAAGTCTCAGGTCTGGTTATTTACCAAGGAGTCCATTTCCTCTTTCATGCCTTGCTCCCACTTCTTTTTAGTTTCTACATGCATTGCCTCTTCATAACTTTATGGTTCACCAGAAT
>JASDQU010202280.1:0-10691 GCA_032191745.1 Picea mariana | reverse complement strand
AAAGCCATTGTTCCTAATGATTGTAACCATTGGATTCCTAGTACAACATCTGCACCACCCATGGGTATAGCAATCATTGGAATATTCATTACATATTCCCCCATAGTAAGATTGATCTTATTGCATTTTCCTGAGCAATTGATAGTTCCTCCATCTGCAATCATTACTTGAAACTTTGGCACTGGATATATAAAGCAGTTGAGAGATTTGGCTAATTTATAGTGAATTAAATTATAAGTATTGCCAGAATCAGTTATGACTATTACCTTTTTCTTTTTGATGTATCCTTCGATCTTGAGGGTTTGAGGAGTGCTAATTCCAACCAATGCATTACATTATATCGTGGGAGTCAACTCTTCAGACTAAATTTCTTCTATGTTTTCATCTTGAGATGGTTCTTGTTATTGTTCTTCTTTCTCTTCACAATCTATGTAGAATAATTTCTTCTCACCACACTTATGTCCCTTACTGTACTTGCTTTCACAGTTAAAGCATAAATATTTTTCTTTTATTTCTTCTAATTGTTGAGGTGTCAACCTTGTAGGTTGAGGTGTTTTAGAAGAAGGAGCATTTTTCTCTCTATAGATGTTAAGATTGGTCCTTCTAGTAGCCATAGCCATATTTTTACTTTCAACATTTTGTTCCACCTTAAATGCATTCTCCAATGATTTGGGTTCCCAAAGGAGAACCTCATGTTGAATGTTATCCTTTAAAGCTCCTATGAATACATCAATCCACTGCTCATCTAGAATATCGGTAACCTTTATATTCAATCTTTGGAAGTTCTCAATGTGCTCGGTAACTGAACCCTTTTTCTTGAGATTTATCAATTGGCTAAAGAAGGTATTTCTCCTTGTATCCTCATAGTGTGCTATCATTTCTTCCATGAAAATTGTCCATGTGACGAATGATTTGAAAGAACAAAGCCATCGATACCATATAAATTGATTAGGTTCTAAATATAAAGAAGCAATTCGTACCTTTTGTGTATGTTGCACATTATGGAGATCAAAGAATTGCTCCATCTGAAGTATCCATGTGACTGGGTCCTTGCTATCAAACTTCGTCATATCAATATTAGAAACGTGGTTAGTCTTCAAACAAAAGTTGCTCCATTCTTGATTCAACTTCCTTGTGTCCTCATCATGAATTTCATGCGATGCATTTTCACTTTCAGGTGTCTTCTCTATTATGAAATTTTTCAATACTTCCATGATCTCCCCTTTTAAACCCTCCACCATCTCTTGTAGTTCATCTTTTGTTACTATCTTCTTTTATAAATCATTTATGTCCCTACGCATTTCTTCACCTTCATAAAGATTCCAAGTAGGATTGTCTAGAGGCTTATTTGGTGTAGAAGTTCCCTTTTTGGGTGGCATGTTGGCCAAGTATCACTTTTGAACCTTGATTTTGAGGTGGTTCTGCTAGACAATATTTCTTTTGTTGTATCTCCCAAGTTTCGGCCCTTCTGGGTATGAAACTTTCTTTTATGTAGTTCTCTGATATTTATTCTCTACAATGCCATAGGTCTGATCAAAATTGGACGTGCCAATTGGAATTTATGGTAACTCCCACACAGCAGGCCTATTTTTGTTCTTTCCAGGAAATCTTACTTGTATAGCATGCCCCACACAAAATAATTGATATAAAATTCAGAGACTCGCACTAGAAATAATACAGACTGTCAACGATCCAATGAAACTAGTCCCACTCAATTTGGATACTCTAGGAAGATGTTATGATTGTTTTACCTGGAACACCTTCTTGAGACTAGTCAATAGGACTAGTCAGATAACCTATATTACATAGGGTGTATCTACAAATTTAAGATGACCCATAAGCCAAAATTTTTACCACAGATACCTTACTAATTTTTGTGAATATCCTCTGGAGTTCTGGGTCTGAAACATTATAGAAATTGTTTTATAGCGAAAATTCTGTAATTACTCAGTTCAAGATGATTCCAGAACTGTCTCTTGTACATGTTGTATCTCTGAAAGTATAAGGCCTTAGGATCTTAATTTTTAACCCAACGTACCTTGATCCTTCTACTAAATATCCTCCAAGCAGTTCTTTCTGAAATGTTGTATAAAAAAAGTTATAATGAAAATTCCAAGGTGTCTCAGATGTAGCAGCGAAACCCCAAGACCTTGAGCTCTGATACCATAAGTTAAGAACCAAATATCAATATAGCATAGAAAAACCTCAGAAAAAGTACTCAACGCCTTGAAAAATAGATAATTTCAGATAATAAGCCTCTTCGAGGGGGAAACCTCCTTTTACCCCACTTAAATTTTCAAGTACAAGATGATTCAAAATGAAAATGTCTCCTTGGTATATATAGGAGACTAGGAGGTATAATTACAACTAATGGCCTAAAGCCGACATAAATAAAATAACATTACTAATATAATATTCCCCAATTAAGGGGTAATGGGCCAATATTAGGGCTTAACATGCAAAGTATCAAATTTTAATTTCAAGTTGATAAACCAAATATTAAATGAATCCAAGCATCATTTGATATCGTCTCAAGAGAGACGAATGTAAATAATCTTGTGACAAATTTTCTATACTATCAATGAAAAAAATTCGTCGATAGTATAGCTAATTCGTTCCAAGAATATTGTGTCTAATTTGAATGGTGTTACATAGTTTGCAAGGAGTGTAGGGATTATATTATGGTGCAATGTAGTGTAGTGTATAATAACAGTCTCTATGCAAAACCTCAAAATGGATAGTAGCATATCTTGTTCTTAAGACAAATATTCTTTGTATGTTTCCTTTGTGGTGGCTCAAGCCCTCAGTACACATGATGCCTTACAATGAAATGTAACAATTTTACTATTGAATGATAGTTTTATTTCACCCATGGCTAAAGAAAGAACTTAAGGTTCTTAGGTCCTATTTGAATCTTCTTATAATTGAGATTTGTTACATAGTCCTTGAAAAAAGACAAAAGACTTATGTAGCGGATACTAATTTTGTTTTTGTGTGGGACATTTTATGCCATTAGTATGTTTTGTACAAAAATAATGGATCTTGGGGACTACACCATGGTCAAGTAATGAGAAACAAGGAACACGGAATGAGGAACGACGAACACAGAACACAAAACAAGGGACAACGAACAAAAATTTTACGAGGACTAGACATCGACAACAGTGACCTGTGAATGGGGCCAACGTTGAATTTTTTTCAAACAGTTTCTGTATGCACTGAAAATTGTCATGGATAGAATATTCTCATGAATTAATGATATGGGAGGGTTTCTAAACTAAAATTTGACTGACACACCCACTTTATTCCATCATCAATTCATCATGTAAATCATAAACCCTAATTTTCTTTCAAAATACACAATTTGGTCAACGCAAGTTTTATGTTTTTGTCAGTCTTTCTTCATTTTTCTTTCAAGTTCTACATTAATGTATATACAATGTATATTTGTCATATTTTTGATGAAAAATACCTCTTTTTCATTGATTTCTTAATCAACACCATAAAAATACTAGAGGCGGGCAACAGTGACATGTGAATGGGGCCAATGTTGAAATGTTTTCCAACTGTATCTGTATGCATTGAAATTTGACCTGGATAGACCATTTGCGTGCCTTAATTATATGGGAGGGTTTCTGGACTCAAATTTGATTGACACACCCACTTTCTTACATCATCAATTCATCATGCAAACCATAAACCCTAATTTTCTTTCAAAGTACACAATTTGGTTGACGCAAGTTTTAAGTTTTCGTCAGTCTTTCTTCATTTTTCTTTTAGGTTCTACATTAATGTATATACAATGTATCTGTGTCATAGTTTTGATGAAAAATCCCTCTTTTTCGTTGATTTCTTAAGCAACGCCATAAAAATACTAGAGGCGGGCAATAGTGACATGTGAATGGGGCCAACGTTGAAATGTTTTAAAACTGTACCTGTATACATTGAAATTTGACCTGGATAGACTATTTGCATGCCTTGACGATATGGGAGGGTGTTTGGACTCAAAATTGAATAACACACCCACTTTCTTCCATCATCAATTCATCATGTATACCATAAACCCTAATTTTCTTTTAAAGTACACAATTTGGTTGAAACAAGTTTTAAGCTTTCGTCAGTCTATCTTCATTTTTCTTTCAGGTTCTACATTAATGTATATACAATATATCTGTGTCATATTCATATTTTTATCAAGTTCCTTTCTTATCCCCCCCTCTAGAATTAGCTAGAACACTCATGATGGACATGTTGAGTTTATGTAACGTTACCTTGGGGATCCATGTATGGTACTTGTATATTCCCATCCCTCCTATGCCATACATTCCAACTCCTCATTTTCTATATATCCTTGTCTAAACGATGGGTACTACCCCTGTATCTTCCACATAGTTCCAGTTTTCCCTGACCAAAGTTGGAAAGGAGTTGACAAAGGGGGTAAAGATAAGAAGACTAGGGTCACTAATAACTCTTGACAAGACAGGGCCACCCAGACCACTATAGCTAGAATCATACCCGCATATGCTTTATGTGACACGATGGAGATTCATACGCTTAATGGTTTATTTAGTTGAATGTGCTAGTTTCTTAGACATGTATTACGAATATTAGTCCTCAAGAATTGGTTTCCCTTCATGTATCCCCCCACATGTTCCAACCTCATTGTTTGATTCCATATATATAGCTGCAATTTTTGTAGTTTGGATGTTGAACCTTTAGAGTTCTTCCTATTCTTGTGTGCCAATGGAATTCCCCTTACCAATGAAAACACCTTCAATATAAGGGTTAGTACTATGTATGTTGGTCCCCATCCTCCTCCTTTATGGGTTTCCTTGGACTAGTATGATGAGAGAGTCCTTATTTCTATCATACTTGTAGTAGATCACATGCTCAACTCCAACTCATTATCACACTATTGAGATTCAAATATACTCCAATGATCCAACCTCAAATGTGATTCCTTAGATTTGATTGGCTTGATTCAACTATTCTTAGAGCCATTGGTATAAGCCTCGATTCTACTGGCTCATTTGAGATCTTTGGATCCCCTTTCATGTTTAGTTGGGATTTTTAGGTTTTTTCATGTTCATGGGGGATTCTCAGTTTTATTCCTTCCCCCTCCCCCTTGGGGTAGGGAATCAATTCATATGTATCCATATTATTTGTAGTCATGATTCTTCTATGTTGGACCTGACCCCATTGTTCTATGAATTTCTATGTAGGATTGTTTATATCACTATATTATACTTTGGCACGTATTTTCCATCCCCATGTTGTACTATATTGAGACCCCATTTTATCTCATTCACTTGGCTCCCTTATGCCACACATACCATTATATCATCTTTATGAGATTTCTTAATGATTATGGATATGCCTACCTTGTCCCTATTGGGATATTGTACACCTATAACCTTTTGAATTTGTTGTTGATAAGTGGTACTCTATGGTTCATCCAGAGGTGGTCTTCCTTCCTTGGACACTTGTCTCCCTCCTTGGTCCTCCTTGAGCATTGAAAATAAAACTGTGATGTATTTTGGTGATACAATTTCCTCCTAAAATCGCACATACTGGGGAAGTATGTTATCACCTAAAAACTACTCAATTGTGACATTTCCACAAGTTTTTGTTGAAATATACAATTATCAACATGTTTACTATCCATTTCACCTCACTTCCCACCTCCACTAGACCTCTATAAGTCGCTAGGAAAAATCCTAGTTTTGACCCATTAAACCTAGCACAAATAATAGCCCTAAAATGTGTGTCATCATGTGGAACGTACCCCCAAAAGCTACACTAACCCATCAAAATCATAATTTTGATTGTTCCCAGCCCAAATTTTCCAGAAAGGGAAAGTAGTTATCAATGGAAATTTCTAAACTCTAGTTGATATTCCTAGCCTTGATTTTGTCATATTTAACAACTATTTTATGACCATGTCAAGGGTGTTTAACCACTACTTTTCCTATAAATAAAGGCCTGAGGTCATTCCATCCATCCATCCATAGTAGGTACATGTGGCCAAAACCACACTATATATCTTCAGGACTCCTTCCTCTTGATAGTGTTTTATGTGTTTTGATCACTCAACCAAGGAGGGGATATATACACATAAAGGAATTCATGGACCCTCCCAAGAAGAAGTCTTTGGAGCCACATATTCAAAAATTTTACTCCCTAGGTGATATATTTGATCTTTCTATTCATTATGGAGATATTCTTTGCATTATTTCAAACTATTTGTTCATGCCTATTGTTGTAATTTCTTGGTTTTCTTTATTGTCACATGAATATACTAGGGTTTGAATCTTTGTGAAGCATATTTAGGATATGGTTTTCATGTTCTACTTTCATTTTTGTCGGGATCTAATTCATAACCATTAGATTAGTACATTGTGTACACCATTGCTGCAATTTATACCCAACACTTGGTGATTATGCTACTTATCTTGTGAGAGGAGTTGGCTCCATTTACTTCTAGATGCCTTGAGGTGATTTTATTGACTGATGTTCTATTTTTTCTTGGGTTGAAGAAGAATATTCTTTCAGTTTGTTGTATGGTATATGTACATTAGAGAGTTTCATTTGAGGGACAACATTGCACCATCAATGATTGTAGTTTACCTAGTCTGAGGACTTTTGCTAGAGGGGTGAGAGAAGGTGGTCTTTATGAGTTACTTGTTGATCTTGTGGCACTTGTAAATTCTAGTGAGAAGCTAGATTATCCTTCTATAATTGAGGAGGCATGTGCATATAATTAATGGTAGGATGCCATAGAGACGGGTCCAAAACCTATTGTGGAATTAATGATTAATTCTAAGCTTACAACCGATGTGAGTGTTATACACTATAGGGCCAAGGTTACTAAATTATATTAGATAGAGGGTGTTGACCATGATGTTACTCTTGCATAAAGATTTTTTCAAAAATATGGAATTGACCTAGTTCATGTTGTTTTAGTTGCCATAGGTTTTGAGGTTCATGAGAGATATTATCATTTTCATATGTTGTTCATCACATTATGTGGGTTGTTACCTATACCATGAGATTGGTATTTTAGGATGTATGTGACTTGTGCATATTTATAACTTTATGAATTTGATAAATGTGATTCACTTTCCTTGGTCATGTATGGAGTTATGATTATATTTCAAGATGTCATAAATAGATAATGATGCGATGTTCGTTGATTTTGGCCCACAATGTTGACTTGAGGGATGATGGAGTTAGGTAGGTGTATTATGACCGAAATTTATGCTTCTTCAAATTCAAAAGTGGTTAGAACTCATTGAAGGTTCGAGATGATGTGATAAAATCCTAAGCTTACAATAAATCATGACAGGCTCCTATTCCTCTTTCCTCACAGCGAATCTCCTGTGATATGGCACAACAAATCTTCTGCGATCTGGCTAGAACGTGACCACCAAAGAAGACAACAAATGATTCTTGACAACATTTTTCAGGGTCTATTGGCAGTAACAATAGCGATATGATCCCTCCCTTAAGCTTTGGCAGTCATAATATGTGACAATTTCCAAGAAATTCCTTGTGAACGGTGGCAGCGATTCAATAATCAAATCCACAGAGGTGAATTGCTCTCTTGTGTAATTCTGGAAAACATCAAAATCTTCAGCAGCTTAACAGTAACAATGATCCTTCAATGTAGTGTTTCCCCTTCAAAAATATTCAACAGCTTTAAGATGAGAGCTCCTCCATGCACAACAAATCAGACTTTGACATACGACTTCTCCACACAATAGATTTACAGATGGCTCCTGGTGAGATAGACAGATGACTCCTCCATGAAACAACTCAACAATCACTAACCTGCTCTGATTATTATAAGAGTGTTTGGTCACTTTGCACACAAACCTATTACTAATAACTGGTAACAACATAAATTTTGGTGTTAACTTGGCTTAGCTTGTGTTTGTTATCCTGTACACCAAGATTAATGAAAGGCGAAGATATTTAAAAAATGAGATGAAATTTGGTGAATAAAAATATTTATAATTTTTTTTTTGCAAATACATAAATTCATTCTTTTGGTAAATAAACTAAATTTATATTGATATGCATCTTATATGACAATAAATTGATCAAATATTTTTAACCCATAATGTTTTCAATCTTCCTTCTAGGTCGCACTAACCATTTTCATTGACCATCTCATACAAAAGGATGTCAATATCAACAAGATAAACGGAATCCCTGTTCAAATTTAGCTCTAATAACAAGATAAACACCAAATTGTTGTATCAGACCCCCTTGTTTATGGGACAAGGGACCCCCTATGCCCAGTGATTTGACTCGTAAAGTCTATGGAGATATACATACCCTACCCCCCTCTAGATTTTAACTTGTGACCTCTTAGGAGAAAACACATGTTCTTAACCATTAGAGCCACTATATATATTAATTAAAAAATAAATAAGAAACAAAACATAAAACATTATAACAAAACCCACACCCATATGTTGATAATATATAAATTATATATTATATAATATATATATATAATTTATAATTTATATATAATATATAATTTATATATTATAAATATATAAATTAAAAAATAAATAAATAACAAAACATAAAACATTTTAACAAAAACGAAGTCCATATGTTGATGCATATCCCCGTGGCCCCACCCATATGTTGATCCATACCCCTACATCCCTACACGTTGAAAATATGTTGATGCATATCCCCACGCCCATACATTGATCCATATCCCCGCAACAGTACATAGGACTGGTCATATACCTGTGACAACATACTAGCCATAGATGGAGAAAGAAGTCGCAGAGGGAAGATAAAGACTAAGGCGTGCACAAAACATGAGAGAGATTTTGCGAACAAAGGAGAAAGAGGGCGTGAAAAGAGGAGAAAGAGGTCGAGAACCTTAGCCCTAGAAATGACAGAAGGAAAGGTAGATTTCCATGACCAGAAATGCCTTGCTCTTTTTTTAGATTTACTCACATTTTTCTTGTGACCCTTCTAGGATAAGTTGAATGTACCTTGAAGAAACTATAGAAGAAGAAACGATAGTTTCTTCCTATAGAAGAAACTATAAGGCCCAAGTATCTTGAGTTTGAACAACTACTACAAAAAAATGGACCTGAATTAACTTCATTGAACTAATTAAGATAACTTTTAAAAGTTTTGTGGACTCTCTGGTGCCTAGAATGGAATGCAACATCACTGATGCCATCCTAACAAAATGGGCGGAACCAACATTGGAAATATTTACCAAAAATAGATATTTATTTCCAAGGTTTGTGCAATTAATTGAATTAGATAAGTCAATTTGACCTTCCCTATTCACTTCACACTAGCAACTAGTTAATTCCAATCATCCACCTTCAAGAAAATTAACGGAAATAAACTAATGAAAAAACTATGTCCCTTATATGGCAATCCTAAAGTGATGTAGATTAATATGACATTTCAAAGATGATTTTGGAAATAATGTAAATATTGACTTTTTTATCTTTCTTTGTTTAGTTTGATGAAAACTGTAAAGCATTGCTATTTTCTTGGATGCTCCTTGCCTTCCACCATTTCAAGGAGAACTTAATAATGTTATCAAGGAGGGATATTTACCAACAATTCAATCAGACAACCTGAATCTCCCCCTCTTAGCTAATGAGCTCCAAGTTGGTCTTTCATGTAGAAAAATTCTACAGATTTCGAATGGCCTTAATCTTGCTGGCAGATTTCAGTGTGCACTCACATTAGAATGCAAGTGGAGATAGACCAACATAGCACTTGGGAGGAACAGATTTGTGATTGTGAACTCTTCAGCAGGTGTAGACTGAAAAACATTCCATTATCATATGCTCGATTCACTATGACATCCAGAGCAGTTCTAACTTCCTTTTCATATATTCTTGGGGAATTTATTTTTCTTTTCCCATTATACCCACTAGAAATGTCTAGCCCTATTTCTCTAGCACGTGGAATACTACAAGAATTAGTGAATTGGGAGGAACAGATTTGTAAATTGTGATCTCTTCAGCAGGTGTAGACTGAAAATCATTTCATTATCAGCTGCCCAATTCACTAAGTAATCCAGAGCAGGTGTAACTTCCTTTTTATAGATTCTAGGGGAATTTATTGTTCTCTTCCAATTATACCTACTAGAAATGTCTAACCCTATTTCTCTAGTGTGTGGAATCCTACAAGAATTAGTCACTCTGAAGTTCTTGTAAACCTACCAGACTTCTTAAATCATTCTTTAGAGTAGGGAGGTCAAGTTCCTACAACTACAACTGATATTCATGCAGACAATAGTAGACCGATAATATAATATCTCAACAACTGGGACTGCTCCTAGACTAGAAAGTATTCTTTCATCTAATGGTCAATATATGTTGATAGTTGCCCAAAGCATCTATCCCTGAATTCATGATGGGGACCATATTCCTATATTCTTTACTTCCTCCAAGATATCTTCGATCTTAAATACTAGGGGAGCTTCTTCCATTTATCTTCCCCAAAGAACACTTTATTAATTAGGATATCTCTGTAGATCATTTCATTTTGTTGTATCTAGTTTCTCTATAGGGTTCACATTCTTTTGTCAAACTCTCTTCCATGGTTCTTTAGGTTGGACATCATTTCCACACTCTTTTTACTTCCAATATTGTTATTTGTACTTTTCAGTCCCACTTACCTATTTTGGA
>JASDQU010202277.1:19226-34511 GCA_032191745.1 Picea mariana | reverse complement strand
GTTTCCTAGAGTCTCTAGGAGGATGGAGTCTTTTAAGCTCAGGAGAGGTAGTGCATATATGCATTGAGTCTCTATGAGGCAGGTAGAGGTCGAGAACCTCCTAAGTTCTAGACTCGATGAAGGAGAACAAGGGGTGTGCAGAAGACCCTTCTAAGTGTTAAGTTCGAGAGAAAGAGCGCAAAGCTCTTAACTCTTTCATAAATAATGAAGCTCGGAAAGGATAGTCATATTTAAGAATCGAAAGGGAATATCCTTTCATTTAAAATATGAATGGACGAGATCCGTTCGAGATGATCCAAGGTCTATCATGACCGTTAGATTTAAAGAAGGAGCGCAGGCATTAACGCCTTGACTCCTTCAATCTTCACAAGTTTGACGAAGGTTGGTAATTATCATGAAGAGGGAAGATCCTCTAAAGTCTAAAACCCGAAGTCATGATGCGATCTAGACCGTAGATCCAAGGATCTATTGGGACCCACCTTGACCATCGGATCTGTGAGTTCGGAGTTCGCACGATGGGAGAATCGTGTGTTGGTGCGACTAAACCTCTGAAATCCCGAAACGCAAAATCCCAAAATGTGAAGTCTCAATTCATGAAGAGGTGATATAGAGCATTGGAATACAGAAGTTCGTGAGTCATTGATCCGACCCTATCTGAAGTTAGGAGATTGAAATTATGGAAAAGAGGTATGTAAACTAATTTCCAACTTCATGAAGCATGGAATCATAAGAAGTTAAAGGAAGGAGCTAACACTTAATAGACTCTTATCTCGGAGTTTGAGAGTTCGTGGATCAGAAGATTCAGGGTTGGATCCCATCCAAACATCTGAAACGCGAACTTGCGATTTGACCGCAACTGTCGATCGAAGGGAGAGCGTGGACCGTAGATTTGGTCTTGGAGGGAGTTCACATATTGGACTTCAAAGAAGAGAAGTGAACCACCATTGGGAGATGTGAAGCATGAAGTCTCTAAGCGCTTGGTAGTTGGGCCCCAGGTTATAGCCTAACGTCACAATTGAAGGGGCCTAGCAAGAGGAACTAGCGCCCAGAGGATTTGCTCATCGAGAAAGAGGAAATCGGGAGTAACGGGTTTGGCCCATAGAAAAACACCCAAGGCCTGATATCGTGAAGCAACTTTAGGTTAGACCCATGGTCACTACTAGTGGTCATGTGGAGGGGTTTTTCATAAAAGGGGCTAGCACTCAAAGTCATATATTTCACAAGTGTGAAGGGGAAGGTCGCGGGTACCATTAGACCCACACCAGGAACTCGAAAGGGTCTGTGTTTAATTACAAAACGAAACCATCAAGGTCTCAGAGATTTTTTTGGTTCCAGAATTGAATATCCTTGATCGGGAAGTCGGGTTGGTTCCCCAACTTTCCAAATTAGGAATCGTTGAAAGAGAGGATTTGTTCCTGTAAGGAGAACGAAATTTTTTTTTATTTCTCACCCCATCGTGAGTGTGTTACATTACCTTCCTAGCAAAGAGGGATTGTTGATGATTATAGCTAGGACAAAGTTCAAGTACTTCTATGAGAGACTTGTCCGAGTGGAGAATGCCTCCCTAGATGAGAGGGAGTGTTGTTGATCACAGCTATGTGAGACATCCTCCATGACACAAACCTGAGAGATATCCCTTGAGTTGGGTGTGTGGTTCCTATTTGAGAGAGAACTAGAACATTGTGTTGGCCTCCTCCCTATAGAGAGTTGAGATGAACTCCAGATGATTCTCTTATGTAACACAGTGAGAAATAAGATCTGTTGATTTGGACGTGTAGATTTTAACCTTGTACAATATTTATTGCAAACATATTTTCAGTAAAAGAACAGAAAATATACAATGGAAAATACAAACATTACGCAGATATTTTTTCCCTGGAAACCCAAACCAGGAAAATCAACATATTCTATATTCATTCATAGTGATACATTGTCCAACATTCTTCAAAGTGTCCACCTTCATCAGTAATACTATATTTTTTTCAATCATGTCTCTCACAAAGTGATATTGAATATCAATATGCTTTTTCTTTGAATGATAAGTCAGGTTCTTCGCCAGAAAAATTTCACTCTAACTGTCACAATCTATCCTTACATCTTGTTATACCAACCCAATACCTTAACATAATCTTTGTAACCATATTTCTTCCTTACTTGCATGAGTGGCTTCCATGTATTCAGTTTTTGTAGTTGAAAGTGCCACTACAGCCTGTCTTTTTCTCATCCAACTTACTGCTCCTCCAAATAGGTTAAACACATACCCACTTGTAGATATCCTACGATCTAGATCTCCAACCCAGTCTACATCCACAAATCCATGTATATACACCACTCTATCCAATCTCGGTCTTCCTTCATAGCACAATCCATAGCTAGCAGTGCCACACAAATACTTGAAAACCCTTTTTATTGTTGTCTAATGCTCCTTCCCTGGTTTTGACATATACCTGCTCAAAACTTTCATTGCATGTGCAATGTCTGGTCTAGTACAGACCATTGCATACATCAAACTGCCAAATGCACTCACATATGGAACACGAGACATGTCCTCCTCCTCTTCCTGTGTCTTGGGAAACTGATCCATAGATAATTTTACCCCAACAGGAATAAGAACCTTGACCGGTTTACATTCCTGCATATTAAACCACTGCAATATTGTATCGACATATTATCTCTTTTAATTTCCATGCCCAAAATGAAATTTGAAGCACTGAGATCCTCCATGTCAAATTTAGAGGACAACTGAGTTTTCACATCCTGGATAATATCCATGTTGTTTCCTATCAGCAACATTTCATCCACATACAATACCAAATAAATCAAATGATCACCAATTAATTTAAAATACACACAATGATCCTCTTTTCTTCTTATGAAGCCAAGTCCCAGCACATAAGTATCATTTTTTTTATACTACCTCCTTGGTGATTGTTTTAAACCATACAGGGAGTTTTTCATCTTGCATACGAGCTCCTTCTTTCCCTTCACAGCATAACCTTATGGTTGCTTCATATATATTTCTTCTTCCAAATCCCCATGTAGGAATGTTGTCTTCACATCCATCTGTTCTATTTCAAAATCAAATGCAACAGCAACATATAACATAAATATTATAGAGGTTAACTTGGAAACAGGAGAAACAATATCACCAAAATCAATTCCCTCAACCTAGGAATGACCCTTTGCTACTAACTGAGCTTTGTGTTTTTCCACTTTTCCTTCTACATTCAGCTTCTTTTTAAATACCCATTTGTTGCCAATGGATTTCTTCCAATCGGAAACTCCACTAGATCCCATGTCTCATTCTTATCCAAAGATGCCATTTCTTCATCCATGGCCCTTTTATGGAGATTTCCATCCTTTGAATCCACTGCCTCCCTAACAGTTCTAGGATCATCATCAGTAATAGACAAAGCAAAATTTTAACGGAAATCAGATGGAGTATACCTTCCTGGTAGCCTTCTTTATCGAACTGATCTCCTCAATATTGGAGTATGAGGATCTTCTTCTTCTTATTTCTCTTCTTCTGTAGAGTCTAATTCATCATCCTTTAAATCAAACTCTATTTTCTCTGGTTCTTCCTTACTTGGTAGAACTTCTTGTTTAACAACATCCTTCATTTCTATAAATACCACATCTCAGCTATACACTACCTTCTTAGTTTCTGGGTTCCAAAGCTTATAATATTTGAGACCATCTTTATATCCAATAAAGATACACTTTTCAGCCTTCTTATCTAGCTTACTCATGTTTTCCTTTGGAACATGAACATATGCATCACAACCAAATACCTTGAGATGTGTGAGAGAAGTTTCCTTACCAATCCATACCTCTTGTGGAGTCTTGTCATCCAACATTGATGAGGGTGATCTGTTGACTAGGTAACATGTAGTGCCCACTACCTCTTCCCAGAATTCTTGCCCTAACCTGACACCACTGAGCATGCACCTTGATTTTTCCATCAACGTCTTGTTCATCCTTTCTACAAATCCATTCTACTGAGGTGTATATGGAGTAGTCTCATGCCTTGCTATACCACACTTCTTACAGAATTATTCAAATTCATTCCCGCATAACTCTCAGCCATTATTAGTCCTCAGCACCTTAATTATTTTCTTTGTTTGATTCTCAACAAGATCCTTAAACTCTTTTAACCTGTCAAAGACTTTGGATTTCTTATTGGGGAAATATATACAATTATTCCTCGAGAATTCATCTATAAATGAGACATAGTACACAGATTTTCCCAATGATGGGACCGACACAGGTCCAAAAACATCATTGTGAACTAGCTGTAAAATTCCTTCTACCCTCATTGCACTAGAGGGGAATCTTACCTGATTCTACTTCCCATATAGACAATGTTCACATAAATCAAAATCCAGAGAGAAGTTATACATACCTTCAACCATACCTTTACCATGTAGTAGTCGAAGACCCTTCTCTCTGATATGCCCCAGTCTTTGATGCCATAGCATAACCTTATCTCCAGAGATTGTAGGATTTATTTCTTCTTCAAATCCAATATCAATAAAAATGGAACTATTACACCCATAACTAATAGTTCTTCCTTGCATCTTATACAGAGTTCCAAACTGACCTCCCTTCAGCAACACCATTTCTCCTTGAACCATCCTGCAGGTTTCCTTTTCAAATATTGTTTTTACCTCTAATCGTCCATTTTTCTTACAAAAATCAATTTTTTGGCCAAACCTGGGATGTACAAAACACCAAGAAGTGTTCTAATTCTTACATCTATGAGCCTCAACTTGACTTTTCCTCGTCCTGTGATTCTGGTAGTCTAATCATCACCTAAGAAAATATTACCTCCATCATACCTTTCATATTTGTAGAACCACTCCCTATGGGGAGTCATATGAAAGTATGCACCAGAGTCAACCAATCATGCCTCATGATCTGCATGTGTGCTTGAATAATCCAAGTACACATCCCCTCCTTCCTTGGAGGTCTTTTCTTCTATAGAAGAATATTTTTTAGATCCCTTGTTTTTCTCAAATTTGGATCTACACTGCTTCTTCTAGTGCCCTTCTTTTCCACATCTCCAACGTACCTTTACAAACTTTCCAGGAGATTTATATATACCCTTATACTTATATCTCCCACTTGATAACTTATATCTATTTCTTTCCTGGGAAGGTCCTCTTGCAAATAATGCATCGGTGCTCTGTCCTTCCATATTCTTTTGTCTCATCTCCTCCAACAACAAGGATGAGACCACTTCACCAAACTTCAAGGAAGTTGTATTACTACCTATGGCCACAACTAGACTATCCCACGAGTCTAGTAAAGAACACAGTAAACCGATACATCTATCTTCATCTGAAATTTTAATCTCAACAGATACTAACTGACTTACCACAGTATTGAAGGCGTTTAAATTCTCTGCCACCGAGTCTCCATCTCTCATCCTCAAGTTATATAACATCTTTCTCAGGAATAGTTTATTCACTAGGGACTTAGACTGATACAACTTCTCCAACTTATCCCATAAATCCTTGGCAGTAGCTTCCTCTAATACATTCAGTAATACTAAATCTAAGAGACACAGTCAGATTGTGCTCTTCGCCTTCCAATCCAAATTTTTCCAATCATATGTTTAAGTTCTTGTAGGTGTAGTACCTAGATCTACCATGATCCACTGATCTCTGTCCACCAACAGATCTTCCATCTTGAGCTTCCACGGCTCAAAACTTTTCCCATTAAACTTCTCGATCTCCATTTTTGAATTTCTCTCCATTCTTTTTCACCTGAAAAAAAATCAATACCACATATCTCCCAATGTAACAAGGCTTATCATGGTCCCGAGCCAAACCCTTGACCACAAAGGTGTCCCCCTGAAGCTAACAAATCTTTGATACCAAATGTAGATTTTAACCTATTACAATATTTACTGCAAACATATGTTCAGTAAAAGAACAGAAAAGATACAATGGCAAATACAAACATTGCATAGAGATTTCTCCCCTGGAAACCCAAATCGGGAAAACCAACATATTCCATATTCATTCATAGTGATACATTGTTTACAATACAATATACATATATGATCCAGCGGCATCCAAAACCCTAACCCAATGACTTCAATTAGTCAACAACCCTAATTCCTTAATCGTAAATAGAAAACCATCGACAAAGAAACCATGTGCTGAAAAACCACCTAAATATGTGACATGTTTTGCCCCCCTGCACCCCAAGGGGGATCCTAGTGGCCCCCCATCAAACCCCCCTGCGTGCGCGGCACAATGCAGACACTACTACTCATGCAAAGAATATAAGACATACCCAACATGACGTGTCTATTTCTAAGCACTTGTCAACGTGTGAAATCCCATGAGTTTGGTGCATCATTCTAAGATAGAAATGAAATGATGTATTAGCCTCCTCTGAGCAGAGAGTTGAGATTATGAACTCCATATGACCCTCCTATGTAACGCAGTGAGAAAGAATATATGTTGGGTTGGACGTTCCTGTGGATGGTCATAGGTGAACGTGATCCTAGTGGCTAAGAATTAGAGAGTGTGGTTCTCCTGTGAGACACGGTGAGATAGAGAGACTTCCATGTGGCTGAACACAAATGGATGTGCCCCTAGTGGTTGAGCACTAGTGGATGTATGAGATCCCTTTCTATATTTTTCAATATTTAGACTTACATGTAACCCTAGTTGTTATGTAAAGGGTATAGGTCGGCCCCACCTTAATGTAAAAGATAATTAATATAAAAGATAATTAATGTAAAATATAATTAATATGGTAGTTATTAATTATATTTTGAGTCATTGAGGTCATCCCTATTGTGCCAATAGACACATCATTTGATGTGACTAGTCTTATATACATAAAGGTGAATCCCCATTGAGGAAACACACTTAACATTGTTTCATCTCATGATTTCAGAAGTTGTAGTCTGAAATTATGAGAATTACAACACCCTCTTGTGTGCTAGGTTTGGTGATGGTGTGGGAGGTCTTTCTCTTGAAGAATATAGAAAAGGATTGTCTGGGTTTACTTTCCTTGTTGAGAAGGGTTTCCCGGGATACTTCTTGTGTTCTTGTGCATGGTTGTTCTTCTTGTGATCTTGGTTTGTTGCAATAGTTATGGTTCAAGTAAAATTTAAACAGAAAATTCTAAAGTAAATGCATGAGCCATAGCTCATTTAAAATTCAACAGAGATTATCTGCATAACTGTAAAAGGAAACAAGATGTTCTTCTGCACTAATATCTTCTTCTCCAATAAATTCAGGCATGTATTTAAGGTAATCTCCAACTAGGAGAGAATCCATTGGTTGAGGAAGCACTAATGGTGCATACCTAACAGCCACAATGTAATCCATTTTGTTCTAAGGAATATTAACTCCTGCCATTTGGTTTGGAAGAGGAGGACTCTTAATTTTGGGAGAAGTAACAAGTGGTTTTGCAGGTGATTATGAAGTCTGCATAATAGGAGGTTTTGAAAAATGAGGAGTATGGGGTGAATAAGATTTAGAATTAACAAAAGTTAGCTTGGACTTGGGTATATCTGATGATATTTAATAGAAAGTGAGGTTCATTCTCCTTTTGTTATAGGAAAATTAAATGAATGAGCAGTTGGAGAACCTAAGAAAGGAAAATCTACCAAAATTTCTAAACCATTTAACAATTTCAAGAGATGCAAAAAAATCAAATATTTCTAGACTTTCTTCTTTCAAGTCAAGAGAAAAAGGTGTGTATCCAACCGAAAGATTTTCTAATTCTAAATTTACAAGAGTTTCAGCTATTGGTAAATGAGAAATATCAGAAACAACAACTAGTGTATGAAAAACAGAGTCAATTAGGTCTCCATAAATACCTGAATATTTAGAAGAGGATTCTCCTTGCAAACATTTTCCCTTCTTAATGATTTTTCTGGATCAGGTTCAGGTGTAGCCAGAGGTGACTGTGGTTTAGCCCTCGTATTTCTTCTCTTGGGAGCCAAAACTGAACTTTGGAGTTGCCAAGTGCACTATGCAGTCATCCTATTTACTGATTTTTGACACCAACAAAATCAGTAGTGTCCTTGTCGTACATTCCAGAGAAAGATATTCAAATTTTCCTCCTCAACAATGGTGCCAAAAATGTTAGTACTAGAAATCTCACTTAGACAGTTGTAGGTGTGATCCTAATACCCATCAAAAAATTATAGGTTTTTTAAAGATAATAATGTATTTCAATGTGTATCGAATGGGTGAGAAACTCGGTTTAAAATATCAACATAAAACCTCCACAAAATATACACCAGCAAGAAAGGCTTGAATAGTCTCAAACCAGCATTTAGAATATCAAATGGAAAGATGGAAGACTTGGCAGAAAATACATGCATCAGGTTACATCGAGCAATTTTGAAACAAATGTAGCATAAATCTCATCAAATAGGAACCTCCTAATAAATAAGAGATAACTTTGATAACACTTGCACCAATAACAAATAGTAAATCATTCACTGCAATAAGGAACAAACACTAGGATGAACCCTTCATCAATAGCTAGCATCAAAGTGAGATTGAAACATAGATGTGACTGTAGAAGAATAAATTGATCATAAACTATTCAATATTCTTAATTTGGATACATACAGTCTGGAATCTCTGTTACAGTTGAAAATAAACATGAGTCTCACTCTACAACCATTCAAACCCTCCAATGGAGTTACGTTACACTTTTTAAAGAAAAATACATTCAAAAATATTCTTAGAACTCACCACATAGCTCCTACATAGGATCATGTGCCTTAGGAAGGTGTGGCAATGAGTAATCAACAAAAATATAACAAGATGTTATATTTCAGGATGTTGTTGGCAGTGTTGAATGCAACTACAGCCAACTTGTTGCATGTAGCTTAATTGAAATTAGATCCTTGTGGAAGGTGTCCTTTCATGTCCAAATGATTCTTTGAGAACTATTTGAACCTTATCTAACAAACAATAGCCTTCAGCAGCTCAAAATCCACGTAACTGTCAATTTTGTAGCACCTGCACTACAAACTATTCCAAAAAAAACAGTTCGCAACACCTTCAACAACATGCTCTACAAACTTTCCTGTAGGTGTGAATTTTCCCCCAAAACTTGTCATTTGATATCAAAATTATGCAAAAGTATTCAAATATTTTTAGAACTTGCTACAACCTTCTAAATCATAAGTTAACTTTGCAAAAATTCATATGAATATGATAATAGCATCCTAAGATGAAATCATTCCTGAGGTTTATAAGCCCGCAAAACAAAATACATCATGGAAAAATGTTTATGTAGATGCAGAAATGATACCTCATCTCCTTCTCCTAGTGGCCACTCATGCCAACATGTCCAGGTTTTGTTTCGCATTTTGTTCTCTCAATTGTTTCACATCCTCCTTCAGCTTCCTGTTTTCGACTTGATGGGATCTGTTTAGCATGTACACTTTCTTCATCGGACTATGCATATATATGTATATTTTAACCCAGTGTTTTCCCTTTTTAATAATTTCTTCACCCATATCTATAACTTTCTTAAGTTGGATCTTGGAATGCAGATTTTTTTTCTTCAATTGTTCTTTTTCATCCTTTGTCTCTTTCAACTGCTTCCTAAGCCTCTTAAAAGTGGTATCCCTCTCATCAGAAGAAGACTTGATCTCAATGATTCATATTTTCTTTTTAAAGGGCTTAGTTTTTTATGTTGGCTGACCTGATGCCCTGGATGTACCTTCTTCTATAGAGGCATGTCGCTTTGTTGTTGATCTAGTGACAAGTCTTCTAGGCTTGATAGCTTCTACAACAAAAGGTGAAGAAAATAAAATCTTCTTTCTATTCAGACACTTTGTTTTACTATAGGATGCTCCCATAGGTGCAGACTCTACCACAGGAGAAGTGTCTTCATCGGGAGGTTGTGAAGGACCTTCAACTATCTTATCAGTAGACTGAATGGATTTATCCCTTTTGGTCATATTTCACTTTTTACTTGACTCTAAGTGCACGGTATTCTTAGAAGGACTAGGTGTTTTCCTCTTTGACTGTGGTTTATGAGCAATATCTGGCTAAAATCCTGATGCATCTAGGAAACAATCACAATCAGTATTGGTCTTCTTCAACTCTTCCAGTACTAGCATTTTGATCATACTAGAATGAAAAACATTGGTATCCACTTGATTAGATTTAGCTTGGACTCTATCTGACATCTTCCCAATGCTTCTGAACAAATAAAAGAGTAGGTTCATGGACTCTTTCCCAGTAAAATACAATAACAATCTAATATGGTATTTATAGACCATATTGAACCTTCCTTCACAAGTGAAATACCTCTGAATAACTATGAGCATTTTTTCAAAATACTCCAGCATATGATTTATTGGCCCTCCCTTGGAGAAGTTATCTCCTTGATATTCAGGTTTTAGGAACTCCGTAGAAAATGTAGAATTCAAGGACATGGATTTAAACCATTTTTTACCATGAACATGTATCTATGTGGTTGTATAAATATACTGCTCTGAAACCTCAAACTCCAGTGCACCCACTTTAGTATTTTTCCGGCTAAAATTCAGTGCAAAATGCTTGGAAACCTCGAGATGTCCTCTTTGCATTTTCTCACAAAAAACCAAGTAGCCCACTCTCTGAAATGCTTCTCTGAAAAATGGTTCAGAATTTATAAGTTGTAGGTCATGTGGCTCATCCCTGACAATTTCGCCTCCTTTGTGAACCTTCTTACCTTGTTGATTGTCCATGATAGTTGATTTAAAACCTTTCTCCTTTTGATAATAGTTGGTACTAGCTAATGATAAAAACTGATGAATTATGTTTTAACTGTTTGATATTTGCAAAAACATGGTTTTCTATATAAAATAAGATATGGGAAGAAAGGATGAAAACCATTGAACAAAGTAAAACTCCAACACATGCCAAATCGGGAAACTATGTAAAACAGAGCATTAGCAACGCAATTTCTCAGTTTGCAGCACACATATGAAGTTTGCAGCGGATGGCTTTTAGAGTAGGGATTTTTATCAGAATATTTTTCAACGTGACATGTCTGAAAGGAAAAATATTTGGACAATATGATATTTAAAACCTAAGTGAAAACATTGTAGGCGAGGGTTTTGTCAAATTGGAAAAATATAGGGTTCGTAGTGCAATTAATTTGCAGCGTGTACAATGAAAATAGCTCGCAGCACTAGGTAGAATTTTCAGCAGATATGATCATGGCCATAGAAAATGGTTGCAACTAATATTTTTGGTAAAAAACAAGAAACTCGGGTCTACAAATTTTTAATATATGGGGATTGTAGAAAGCGACCAAGTGAAATAAGTTTTGCAGCGCAAATACTATGGAACAGTTTGCAGCGTGTAGAAAAATTGTAGCAATTAGGATCTAATTACAATCAACCTTTAGGCAATGAAATTGAGCATTTAGAGAGGGTACCTAGTATATATGAAGCTCATTTGTTGTCGCATGCACTAAAATGACAGTTCCTAGAAGCCTTTAATTCTCCTTCAACTAATACATGAAATTCGTAGCGCCATAATTTAAACTAGTTTCCAGTGTGCTTTGTTCCAAATGATAAACCTCCTTCTAAAAATGACTTTAAGAGAAAACGATGAATAGATGGCGTTGAAAGAAATAAAATGCCAATTGCCAAATTTCCAAAACATGATGGTATGTGATTAGTGCATGATGCACTTTTCTTGATCCACTGTGAACTTTCAGGTGAGTTTGCAGCAGATTGACTTGACATATGACTTGACCCCCAAACAGTTAGATACAACATGAAAAACATTTGTACATATTTTTGAAACACAACACTTGCTAATGATGAGCTTTAAACCAAAGGTGTGACCAACACTTTCCCCTTTTTTCTAATGATGATGACCACTATCATGACACCAAGACTCTCACATAGACTATGATCATTTTTCTTGACTCGTGAGACAATCAAAACATGATTTATTGACATAATACATGACTCAAAAACCTAAAATAAAATGACCCTATGACTCAAACCTAGAATCTAAAAAAATTGACCCCTATACATCGTATGTGCTAACACAGAAAATTGTGAAAGGAAAAGAAAAGTGCAAAGGAGTCTGGTGTATCACATATAAAATAGAGGTTCATCATAAAGACGAGTGTACAACATTCCAGTAATACTTGAATATAGGATCCCTAAATCCATTAGGGTTATTGTGTGAAATTTACAAGACGGTGGGTCACCACCCTCATAATTATCCATTGATGGAGAAATACCATAGCACTGCAAGGAATTTTTTTTGCAAATTATGTAAGTCAGTAGGACAGGACGAGAAGGATTTTTGCATGTTGGACCTAATGAAAGAGTGCATTGCATATTCTTATATAATCCAAGAAGAAAATGTTGTAGCAGAAGGAGGGACCCCGAAGTATAATACTCTAAGAGGAGGTTATAATCAAAGAGGAAGAGGAGGCTTCAGAGGCCGAGGAAGAGGTGGATTTGGTAGAGGAGGAAGATGAAAAATCATTTGTTATAACGCCAATCAACCGAGACATTTGGCGAGACTCTACTCGAATCCTTGCACTACATCCATGTTGATGCAGGAGAATCGCCATCAACAATTAAAGAGGTCGAGTGGAGGACAACTCAACACCCAGCGCGCACATTTCAAATCATTTTTTATCCCAAGGAGAGTGCATCATTTCTATTTTGAAATCATTGTGAATTAAGGATTTTAAATGTTTTGAGGCAATATTCATCACATAAGGCCACCGAATATTGTAACATCTTAAATATATGTAGGGTTGTACATATTTCGAGCATCAGTTCTTATCTAGCTTGTAAATTCTCATTCAATGTAATAGTCCTTAGTAGATGAATGTATTAACTATGATAGGATAGCACTAAGGTAGTCTAAAGGGAAGTCTCAAGAAGCCTCTCTGTGTATAAATATATGTAACCAATGCCAAAATGAGGTTGTTGAATATTATTGTTGTTGTTGCTAGTTATTGTAGATAATTGCAGAGAGTTGTATGAGTCCATGTATATACTTTGTTGAATGAATACAAGAATAAAAGGTTTGATTCCAAATGCATGGTGTTACTTATTTCTGAGTTTTATAGAGTGAATGTCATGTTCCCTGTTTTAATTGTTTTATGTGCTTGAGAATGCATTTTACAGTTAGATGTGTGAACTTTTAATGTTTCTATAAGTTTCAATTGTTTCTCTTCTGAGAGTTATGGTGCAAGGAGTTCATAGTGCTTGCAAGGAGTGCAAAGGCCGAGTCAAGATTGACTCAGAAGCTCAAAAGAAGTAGTGTGAAACTTTGCAGAGGAAGTGAAAGGAGTGCAAAATTGCTCGGTGGAGAGAAGATTTTGAAGAAGACCCGTGTAAGGTGTGCATCGGGCCAGCACTTAGTCGAAGTGTTGAAGAAATATCATATAGGATGAGCGCAAGGAGTGCATAGGAATATTTTTGAAAAAACAAATATCTAAGTCCAAAATATTTCAGAATTTCAAAGGATGCAAGGAGTACGCCAGAGGTTTAAAATACCTCAAGGAACAAAGCTCAGGAAGGATAGCAGTCAAAATCCTTAAGGAGGAGAAGTTTATTTGTTTTAAGGGTTGAACCAACGAGATCCATTCAAGAGGATCCATGATCTCTCATCATCATCAAATCTAAAGAAGTTTTGCAAGGGTTAACCTTTGAAGTTATCTGAACTTCATGTATTCGAGAGATTTGGAGCATAGAACGTGGAGGAATTATGATCTCCGAAGGCCCAAGCTGATCGCGGTCATCCACTTCCCGAGGACATGTGTCAGCAGATCATCAAATTCGGAAGACTAGAAGTCTGGAAGAATAGAGGAAAGAAGTGTTCGATCTCTCTAGAGTCCCAAAGTCCGAAGTCGATCTGAGTCGTCAATCAGAGGAGGAGACGTGTTAGTAGATCCAGAGGTTCGAAGAGCTATTACTTTAGGGGGGAAGGAGTGAACGATTTCTTGGAAGCAAGGATTTCTGAAATCCTGAATCGCAGGATTCATCCTAGCTATTGATCCAGAGGAGAACACATGGAGGAAGGATAGGTCCTTCATAATTTCGGTGTTCGATACATATAAGGGTTTGCACTGTGCACACACTCAGACACCCAAATTCTGAAATATATCTGGGTCATCCATTTGATGGAGTGTGGTAGTCTTTGATTTGAGTCCTTCACAAGTTCACTAGTCCGGCGCTATGGAGGTTTTAAAGTATTAGACATCTGGAACCCCCGAAGCTCGAAAGCGCAAAGTGGGGTATCATTCATTGATCTGATAGGATAATAAGAGCCATTTGATCTTCTTCATAGTATGCACCTCCAGGAGCATTGTGTGTTGGGGAAGACAGACTTGTCAAATCCTGAATTCCCAAAATCAATCCCCGTTGTATGTTAGAAAAGTGGGTGTGTTCATTTAAACATGAAAAATATAGCAATATTGTCACCCAACCATAGGCACTAATACCATCCCTGATCACCTTGACATTGACAAAGAGAAGAATTCTAGTAGAAAATCAATAGCCAACCAAGGCTAATTCACCATAAAAAAATAACCAAGACTGATCAAAAAGTCCAACCCAAAAAAACCGAAAATACAAATTGCAGGAGTGCAGCTGCAGCTGCTTCCCAGAATTGCACACTATTAGACTTTTGCAGTGCGCACAAGTGGATTTCTGCAATTCTGAGATATTTGTCTCAAATGAGAACTGTCATCATGTATTTATACTGCTTTTTCCAGGCCAACTTCTCTTTCTGGGTGCTAAAGACTCAACATAAAATATTTTCTTTAGTTGACTTCTCTTCTAGGGTCGTGTCCAAGTCTTTTAGGGTTTCTCTTTCTTCCTTGAATATTCTAATCTCATCAAAGGTCACAAGTGGAGGTCAATACCTCCCATAGCTACCATAATATCAACACTCCCTCCTAGCTAGGGAGTTATAACAGGTAATGGTCTTGAGTACAAACAGACCACTCAACCAGTAGTATCAGTTGTTAATTTTTCAAAATCCCACCCAGTTTCAGTCTCGCTGATTTTTCAGTCAAATTTAAATGCTAAATTTAGTTTCAGCACTGTTTCAACATATGCTACAGCCTGGTGTTTCAGCATTTGCTCCGCGGTGTTTCAGCATCAGCATATGCTACAGCCTGGTGTTTCAGCATCTGCTCCGCGGTGTTTCAGCATCAGCATATGCTACAGCCTGGTGTTTCAGCATCTGCTCAGCGGTGTTTCAGCATCTAAAAAACTTAACAGAAAATAAATTTCTGAACTGAAAATAAATTTCA
>JASDQU010202277.1:2370-19126 GCA_032191745.1 Picea mariana | reverse complement strand
TAGATTAGATGGGTGGCTGAGATTTTGTGTCTCTTCACTCACCCTCACTTTAATCATAAAGTTATCTTTTAATTTGCATCTCACAAATTAATTTGACTAAGACCCATATTCGGCAATTTCTCCCCCTTAGGGCCTAGGGAAGAGAAACACTTGCCTTGGTACATAATTTAACATCAGTATAGCCACACAAGCTATCTCATGATAGAATCACGAGCAACATCATCATTATCAAACTGGATAATCTCCCTAACAATTAGTACAATGTCATCTGATAGAACACAAATGTGTCTATCTGATAATAGTAGTACACAACTATTATCTAGTGGTACACAACCACACCAAGTAGTAAACGACTACTCAATCAGTGACACATAGTCATAACTAGTGGAACACATCCACCATAGTAGCATACATATACTATCTAGAGACATGCAGTCTCCATAGCAATCATATCATCTGATATCAACCTGCACAGAAAATAATATCATGATATAAATTGAGTCATCTGGGACATTCTTCCACTCACATTTGTGAGATATGGAAGAGCATTTTCCCTCATAAATTAAAACATCATCCATGAGCTATCTGGACTATTCTTCTCAAGCATAGAAGAATAATTGTCTTGATTTATCAGCCTGGACCATTCACCTAACTAGGCCATTCCTCTAGCACTAAACAAAGTGCAACCTGGAGAGAATGAGTCTACCCTAAAGAATGTTTGGCCCTGATTGTTGAACCTAGACCATTCACCTAACTAGGCCATTCCTCTGGCACTAAAAAAAGTGCAACCTGGAGAGAATGAGTCTTCCCTAGGGAATCATTATCTAGACCATTTCCTAACGAAATGATTGTCCTGCACCAACCTCCAAAAAGGAGCATTCTTCAAAATTGTTCACAACTATGAACTTCAAAATAATGATTGTCCAATGTGGTAGACCATTCTACTTGACCACTACTGGGAGTGACTGCCAAGAAGAAAGATTTTCCTAGACCATTCCCCCACACTAGCCACAAGGGGAATCATTGTCTATGGTACATCAGAAATTTATAGAACCATTTTCATTACGAAAATGATCATTCAATCTGGACCATTTTCCGAACTGGAAAATCCCTGTCCGTCAGAAATCTCAAACCACTTTCTGAACTGGAAAGGAAATACTCATCCTGGACCATTTTTAGAACTGAAAAATGATTGTCCATAAATCAATGATATGTCAGTGCCCCCTCCCAACCCAGAGAGCCATCTCTTCCCTGTCAACTATGGGAGTTATCTCTACGATCCCCAACCTATCTTGTAATTATGCCATCTTTATCCTGGATAGAGGTTTTGTCAAAATATATGTTGTCTTCTCATTTGTGGGGATATACTGGAGCTTCACTTCTCCTTCCTGTACTTTATCTCGAATAAAGTAGTATTTTATCTCAATCTGTTTTGACCATTCATGAAACACTAGGTGTTTGGATATCCTTATACAACTATGATTGTCACAGTATATTATGGTTGAATCTGGACCCTAATCAAATAATCCAGAAATCGTCTTTCTCAACCATACTTCTTATGTACATGCCTCACATGCTACGATATATTTATCTTCTAATGTGTTGGGTGCGGCAGACTTATGTTTCCTACTGCCCCAAGATATCTTAGTGGGGCCCAAGCTGAAACACATCCCTAAAGTACTCCTTATGTCTTATGCACTTCCTGCACAATATGAATCTGTGAATCCGTGAAGTTTTATATCGTTGGATGCGGTATATCTTAAACCATAGTTTAGCATCCCATGAATATATCTTAGAACATGATTTGCAGCTATCCAATGCTCATGGTTGTGTTCCACCTAGAACTGTCTTAGTGTTTTTATAGCAAAGAAAATATCTGGTCGAGTATTCACTAAATACATCAATGACCCAATCAATTTATGATATAGGGATGGCTCTATTGGATCATAATCTGAGTCTCTTACTTTCCTTATATCTATGGTCATAGGAGTGCCCATGGATTTGCAATCCATCATTCCAAACTTCTGAAGAATCTTCACTACATACTTTCCTTGTCCAAGGAATACTTCACCACGCTTCTGCAATACTTCTAGTCCCAGGTAATAATGCATGAGACCAAGATATTTCCTATCGAACTCAGAAGCTAGTTCCTTCTTACACTAGATGATGAGAGACTCTTCGCCTGTCAAGAATAAATCGTTGACATACAGAAGTAGACTCACAGGTGCATTTTTCACGACTTTGTAGTAAATATTTGGATCTTCATGACTCTTGGAGAAGCGAAGTCTTATTAAGTAGTTGTCTATTCTAACATACCAAGCTCTTGGAGCTTGCTTGAGTCCATATAAGGCTTTCTTTAGTCTGCAAACCTGAGTGCCTCTAAAATGTACTTCAAATCCTTGAGGTTGTTCAATGTATACTTCTTATTTGATTGCTCCATTGAGGAATGTTGTTTTTATATCCATCGGATGTAAACTCCATCCCATGGAAGCAGCAAGAGACATAATGGATCTAATAGAAGTATATCTAGAAACATGAGCAAATGTCTCGTCATAGTATTTTCCCTCCTTTTGGGAAAACCCTCTAGCTACGAACCTTGATTTGTATTTGTCCATGCTTTCGTCTGTTGCATGTTTGATCTTATAGACCCATTTTGAGGTTACTACTGATTTTTCTTTAGGTCTAGGCACAATTTCCCATACATCATTTTTCATGATGGATCAGTGTTCTTCTGTCATGGCTTCTTTGCATTGTTTCTTCTAAGTTGCCTCTTCAAATGTGGTGGGTTATTCATTTAGAATATTTGCCATACATGTTGCATAGTTGGAGAATCTCTTGGGATTTTTTCTTTTTCTGAAGGTGCCACTTGGGGCTTTGAGTCGTTTTGCTTCTTGTAGGGTAGCTTCAAGCCAAGCTGGATGTTTCTTGGTTTTGGGTACAGTGTCTGATTCAATAGTTTCACATGGTTTCATCGGATGATCAAGTCTTTTTGTTTCTTCATTCTAAATTTCTGGAAGACATGTTCTTTCTTCATTAGGCTCTTCATACTCTTCTTCTTTTGCTTCTTCTATAGTTTCTTCTACAAATTTCTTAAAAGCCATATTTTCATTGAAGGTTACATCTCTGCTGACTTCAACCTTATGTTGTTCTAGGCTATAGATTATGTAGGCCTTGGATGATTCACTGTATCCCATGAATATTCCCTTCTTTCTTGAGGGTTCTAATTTCTTCCTTTTATCCTTGGGGATGTGAAAGTAAACAGGGCATCCAAATATTCTTAAGTGTTCCACATTAGGTTTCTTTCCTGAGAAGGCTTCTTCTAGAGTCATATCCTTCAATATGCGGTGGGGAATTCTATTCTGAACATATATTGTTGTCATGGCTTCTTCTCCCCACATATACATAGATAAACATTGATCGTTCAATAGTTCCTTCACAGTTTCTTCAATAGATATGTTCTTCCTTTCTGCTACACCATTTTGTTGAGGATTATGCGGAATGGTTAGCTCCCTCCTAACCCCTGTCTATTTGAAAAAGGCAAAAAATTCCTTGGATGTGTATTCCCTCCATTATCTATTCTCAAGGTCTTTATTTGCTTGTTTGTGAGGTTCTCTATCTCTGCTTTGAATTCCTGAAACTTGATGAAAACTTCTTCCTTGGTCTTCAAGAGATATAACCAAATCTTTCTTGAGTAATAATTAATAAAGATTACATAGTAAAGAGAACCTCCTAGATATTTGACTAGCATCGGATCGCAAACATCTGAATGTATTAGATCTAGGATTTCCTTAGATCTATTATTGCTGCTTGAGAATGGTTTCTTAACATTCTTACCAAGAGCACATACTTTGCAAAGTCCTTCATGTGTAGTTTGTAGTTATGGTATTTCCACAACCATATTTTTGAGGAAAGGTAATGCTTGATAGTTGATATGAGCATACCTTCTATGCCAAAGTTCATTGGGATTGACTTCATCATGTGCAAGAGCTTCATCATTTTGTTCTAGTAGTTTGTATAGTCTTCCTTCATGGGTTCCAACAGCTCTAGCGTTCTCTATGCTGGAGTCTCTAGAATAAGATAATACTTTTCCATCTACAAAGGCTATTCTGTTTCATTTGTCTTCTAGGCAAGATATGACTACAAGATTCTTTTCTAAACTAGGTACATATAAGACATTGCTCAAATGAACATTGTTACATGTTCTCAATTTGACGGAGGCTTGACCAATTCCTTCGACTGGATAGGTGTTTTTGTCTCCAAGTTCTATCTTGTATGATGTCTTATTTTCATTTATATTAGAGAGTCTAGCTTGGTCTCATGTCATATCCCTGGAAGCTCCACTGTCAATTATCCACATGTCATATTCAAGAGTTCCTATGAGTGTTGAATAGTGTAGATGATCCATCTTTTCATTCATGATGGACTAAGGCGCACTAGAATATCTTATCCTTGAGTAAGGTATTCCATCATAAGGTGCTAGGAAAGAGTTTTAGGGTTTATGCAACTGCATTTGTTAGTAACCCTAGCGGCAGTGCTTCAGTAACTGCACCTGCTAGAAACCCTAGTGACAGTTCTTCAATGAGATTGATAACCTTATGGCTTAGCTTCCTTCTAGTGGTTATACTGAATGAAGGAGGTGTGGGTCCATAACCTGTTAGAAAAGCGGCTGTGCTCATTTAACCATAGACAATATAGCAATATTGTCACCCAACCATAGGCACTAATGACACCCCCGAGCACCTTGACCTTGACAGAGAGAAGAATTATGGTAGAAAATCAATATCCAACAAAGGCTAATGCACCAAGAAAATATAACCAAGACTGATCAGAAAGTCCAACCCAGAAAAACTGAAAATATAGATTGTAGGACTGTAGCTGCAGTTGTTCCCTAGACTTGCGCACTTCTAGACTTTTGTACTGCGCACAAGTGGATTTCTGCAATTATGATATATTTGTCTCGAATGATAACTGGCATCTTGTATTTATACTACTTTTTCTAGGAGGTCTGGGCTGACTTCTCTTTCTAGGTGCTAAAGACTCAATATAAAATATTTTCTTTAGCCAAATTCTCTTCTAGGGTTATGTCTAAGTTTTTTAGAGTTTCTCTTGCTTCCTGGAATATTCTAATCTCCTCAAAGGTCACAAGTGGAGGTCAATACCTCCCGCAGCTACCATACTATCAACAGATTAGAGCAGATGTTGTGAGTCGTTGATCCATGTTGTCATTCGATGCTCCATTACGTAGGTGTTTGGAAGGATTGGAGTCATATTCTATTGAGACTCTCGAAGCTTGATATCTCCGAAGTCCCAAATTCTTTGGAGAATCAAGGTCCCACAATTTTCGGGAAGGGCTTACTAGTGCTTGGGGATCCCTGAAAGGCAAATTTTTCATTCGGGAAAGAAGTTTTAAGTTCTATGTAGTGAATTTGAGGGCTCAAAAAGAGTCTCTGAGATATTTCATCTCCTGAAGTCGATCAATCCTAGACCAATAGGTCGCATAGGCCCTAGGAGTGGGTGCGGTCTGCATCAACTAGTATCAGAGCTTGAATTAATATCTGTGTGAAAAAAAATTCAGAAACATGCCCCCTAAAGACGCAGGGAGAGACCTGTAGAAAATATCGTCATGGAATGGGAGATGAGGAAAATTCATATGAGAATTGATGCCATGGAGACAGTGCAGATAAGAGAACTTGATGTTGGTGACATTAGCAAGGTTGAGAGTGAATAAATGGAAGTAGAAGGAGCTGCGGGAGAAGAAACTGCAAAGGAATGCTTGTTGAGAGTTGTTGTAAAAATGGGGGGCAGAGAAAAAATAGAATTCCCAATGTATGAAGGAAATTTGGATGTTGAGGAGCTGCTAGATTGGATAAGTGTTTTAGACAAGTACTTATATTAAGAGGAGATTGATGATGAATTGAAGGTGAAGCATGATGTTACCAAACTGAAGTAACATGCAGTGCTATGGTGGGATGAACTGCAAGCCGACAGAAGATACAGAGGTAAGAAAAAAATCAAAAGTTGGGAAAGGATGGTAGCTAAATTAAAATCTAAGTTCATACCCAAATATTATCAAATCAATTTGTTCAGGAGATTGCAGAAATTGAGACAGAAAGGCTTGTCAATGGAGTACAATGAGGAATTTTGTAGATTGAACATCATAGCAGGACACAAGGAGACTGATGAAGAAAAATTTGTCAGGTATATTAATCGCCTGAGATATGAAATCTAGGATGAAATCAACATGATTGCGATGAGAACGGTGGAAAACTCTTATCATGTGGCATTGAAAGAAGAGGAGAAGTTGGCCAAAAAAAAAAAGCCAACGAAACAAAGGAAAGACTCCAAACAGAGGTACAGGAACTATCCGATAGAAATTCTAGAAACCCGGAAATGAGGATAGAAAGTACCACGGTCATATAGAAAGAGGAGGAAGTTCCTGAGGGGGACAATATGATGGTAGAAACTCTTTTTCTCGAGAAAGAGGAAGAGGCAAAGGAGGAGAAGTGAAATTCTATGTCTGTGGAAAGACATGGCATATGTCTTGGGAATGTCCTGAGAGGAAGAAACAAGGAGGTGTAGAAGCTCACATTTCCAAAGAAAAAAAGAGGAATGTAGAGGAAGAAGCAGCAGAATATTGGAAATCCCTCATGATGAGGAAAGCCCTCTTAAAACTAGAGAAAGAAGCAAAAGAGCTAGTTTATAGAAACAGATTTTTCACGATTGCCTGCAAAACCAAGGACAGGGTATGCAAAGTAATCATAGACAGCGGGAGTACTGATAATCTGGTATACACAAAAATGGTGGGAAAGTTGGAGCTAGAGAAAATTGCACATCTGAACCCATACAAGGTATCGTGGTTGCAGAAAGGACACCAAGTCATGGTAAGATGACAATCCAATGTTGAATTTGATATAGGAGGTTATAAAGATGAAATTTTGTGTGATGTCATACCTATGGACATTTGTCATGTTTTGTTGGGAAGACCATGAAAATATGACAAAAATTTCATACATGAAGCGCAAAAAAATATTTACACCCTTGAGAAGAATGGTTGTACACATATGTTGCTACCAATGTACCAATGGAGGATAAGAGAGTGAAGGAAGAAGTTATCCCAAGCATACTTCTCATGAGTGGGAAGGAACTCTTGAACGAAGTCAAGAAGGAATAGGAGATGCAATTTGTTGTGGTGAGAAAGCCCAGAGTCATCCTTACAAGCACCTTTGTGGATGATATGCCTGTAGAGACTCGGGAATTTTTGGATAATTTTGTTGATATCGTGGTGGATGAGTTACCTTGTTCTTTACCACCCATTAGGAGTATCAGTCACCATATTGACCTTATTCAAGGAGCAATTTTTCCAAATAAAGAAGCATATAGGTTGACACCTCAAGAAAATGAAGAGGTCAAGAACCAAGTCCAAGAGTTTTTGGATAAGGGTTTAGTCAAAGAAAGTTTGAGTTCATGTGAAGTACCAACTGTGTTAAGTCCAAAGAAATATGGGGGTTGGAGAATGTGCACAAATTCTAGAGCCATCAACAAGATCACCATTAGGTATAGATTTCCTTTACCTGGAATGGATGATTTGATGGATTGCTTAAGTGGATAAAATTATTTTTCCAAGATAGACTTGAAGAGTGGTTATCATCAGATAAGAATGAGAGAGGGAGATGAATGGAAGACAACATTCAAGACAAATGAAGGGTTGTATGAATGTCTTGTCATTCCATTTGGCTTGATGAATGCCCCAAGCACATTCATGATATTGATGAATGAAGTACTCAAGGATATCATTGGTAAGTTTGTAATTATGTATTTAGATGATATTTTAGTTTTTAACAAGACTAAAATATACACAAAGAAGGTTATGCAGGAGAATTTGAAGCTAGTGTTAAGAAGTTTGCAGCAGGAGAAGTTGTTGATAAATCTAAAGAAATGTTCTTTCATGAAGACAAAACTCATATACTTGGGTTTTGTGATCTCTTCAAATGAATTGAAGATGGGTCCAGAGAAGGTGAGAGCAATCAAAGAATGTCCTTCTTCGAGAAGCATATTTTAGGTGAGAAGCTTCCATGGATTAGCAATTTTTTATAGAAAGTTCATCAGGAATTTCAGTGGCATTTGTGCACCCATACTGTACACCATAAATAAAAAGTATTGATCTTTTAATTAGACAGCAGAAGCTGAAAAAAGCTTCAGAGTATTGAAAGAGAAGATAACAAAACAGACGATTTTGGTTCTTCTAGATTTTAAGAAGACATTTCAAGTGATATGTGATGCAAGTGGAGTAGCTATTGGTGCATTATTGAGCCAATACAATAAGCATATTGTTTATTTCAGTGAGAATTTGAATGACACTAAGAGGAAGTACTCAAAGTATGATAAGAAGTTTTATGTTGTAATACAAGCTCTAAAAAAATGGAGGCATTATCTTATTCCAAAGGAGTTTGTCTTGTACAGTGACAATCAGGCTTTACAATTCATAACTAGATGGGAGAAATTGAACCAAAGACATGCTAAATGGGTAGAAATCATGCAGAATTTTACTTTTGTTATCAAGCACATTAGTGGTAGCGCTAACAAAGTTGTTGATGCTTTGAGCAGGAGATATCTGATTATGAAGGAATTTCAAGTGGAGACCTTAGGGTTTGAACACCTTAAGGGAATGTATCGTGAAGATCCATATTTTAAAGAGGCTTACGAAGCATGTGAAACCCCTTTGCTAAGGGACAGAAGTCATTGGATAGAGTATTTAATCCAAGATGGACTTTTGTTCAATGGAAGCCAACTATGTATTCCAAAACGCTCAATGAGAGACAACCTGTTGAAAGAGAAACACAGTGGAGGATTGGATGGACACTTCCTCCATATAAAACTTATGCACAACTAAGTTATTCATACCATTGGCCAGGTATGAGGATTGACATGAAGAAATTTGTGGACAGATGTAGATTCTGCCAATATGAAAAAGGGAAGCAGCAGAACACTGGTTTGTATCAGCCATTGTCTATTCCAGATAGGTCATGGGATGCCATAAGCATGGATTTTGTATTGGGATTGCCAAGAACCCAGAGGGGGAGTGATTCCATATTTGTAGCGGTTGACAAATTTTCAAAAATGGCACATTTCATACCATGCCAGGAAACCAGTGATGCTACTCACATAGATAATTTATTTTTCAAGGAGGTTGTGAGCTTGCATGGTTTTCCCAGAAGTATAGTCTCAGACAGAGATATCAAATTCGTGGGACACTTTTGGAGAACTCTGTGGAAGAAGTTGGGGATAAACATGTCCTTCAGTTCATCATATCACCCTCGGATAGATGGATAGATTGAAGTGGTAAATTGGAGTTTAGGAAATTTAGTGAGAAGTTTTGTCACTGAATATCACAGTTAATGGGATCAAATTATTCCCCAAGAAGAGTTTTCTTATGAAGATTCTCCAAACCGAAGCACTGGAAAAAGTCCATTTCAAATAGTTTACGGGATGCATCTGAGAGGAATTTCAGAGTTGAGAGATTTGAGACATGATGAGTTCTAAAGTGCATGAGCAGAAGCCTTTGTTGCAAAGATGCAGAAGCTTCATGATCAGATAAAGGGATAGATATAGGGTAGCAGTCAGAAGTATAAGAGTCGAATTGATCAGAGAAGAAGAGAGGTTCGTTTTGAAGTTGAAGATCAAGTTTTAGCACACCTGAGAAAGGAAAGGTTCCCAATGGGAATGTATAACAAATTAAAGATGAAGAAAATAGGACCATGTAAAATCCTTAGAAAATTTGTTGCAAATGCTTATGAGATTGAGCTGCCAAAAGATGCGGGAATATCACCTGTATTCAATGTTGTAGACTTGTACCCTTACAGGATGGATGATATAGGATAATTAGATGATCAGAAGGAGATCCAGTGGGAAAATCATATGCCCGCAGTAGAAAATCCACAAATGGAAAAACTTATATATCAGAGGATTGGTAAGAAGGCCAGGAGAAAGACTTATTTTGAGTACCTGGTGAAGTGGAAAGATCACCCAGTAGAGGATGCTAGTTGGGTGACTGAACCTAATATTCAGAATCATGGAAAAATAGTACAGGATCTCATGGATGAGAGCCCATGAATATTTTTTTCTAGAGGAGTATCATGCAGGAGCATCGCCATCAGTAATTAAATAATTCGAGTGGAGGACAACTCAACACCCGGCGTTCACATTTCAAATCAATTTCGATCCCAAGGAGAGAACATCATTTCTATTTTGAAAGGATTGTGAATTAAATATTTTAAATGTTTTGAGGAAAGAGCCATCACATAAGACCATCAAAGATTGTAATCGTCTTAATTATTTGTAGGGTTGTACAAATTTCGAGTATTAGTTCTTATCTAGTTTGTAAATGCTCATTCAATGTAATAGTCCTTAGTATATGAATGTATTAACTATTATAAGGTAGCACTAAGGTATTCTCAAGGGAAGGCTCAAGAATCCTCTCCGTGTATAAATATATGTAACCGATGCCCAAATGAGGTTGTTGAATATTATTATTGTTGTTGCTAGTTATTGTAGAGAGATGCAGAGAGTTGTATGAGTCCATGTACATACTTTGTTGAATGAATACAAGAAGAAAAGGTTTGATTCCAAATGCATGGTGTTACTTATTTATGAGTTTTATGGAGTGAATGTCATATTCCTTATTTTATTTGTTTTATGTGCATGAGAATGCATTTCACAGTTAAATGTGTGAATTGTTAATGTTGCTATGAGTTTCAATTGTTTCTCTTCTAAGAGATCTGGTGTAAGGAGTGCATAGTGCCTGCAAGAAGTGTGAAGGTCGAGTCAAGATTGACTCAGAAGCTCAGAAAAGGTGGCGTGAAAATTTGTAGATGAAGTGCAAGGAGTGCACAATCACTCAATGGAGAGAAGAGTTTAAATAAGACCTTTGCAAGGTGTGTGTCAGGCCAACACTTAGTCGAAGTGCTAAAGAAATCTTGAAGAGGACAAACGCAAGGAGTGCGTAGGGAAATTTTCAAAAAAAAAATATCTAAGTCCAAAATCTTTCAGAACTTCAAAGGACGTAAGGAGTGCACCAAAGGTCTGAAATACCTCAAGGAACAAATCTCAAGAAGGATAAAAGTCAAAATCCTTAAGGATGAGAAGTTTATTTTTTTTAAGGGTGGAACGGATGAGATCCATTTGGAAGGATCCACGATCTCTCGTCACCGTCATATCTGGAGAAGTTGCGCAAGGGTTAACCTTTGAAGTCCTTTGGACTTCGCATATTCGGGAGATTTGGAGCATAGAGCGTGGAGGAATCAGGATTGTCGAAGGCCGGATCTAATCACAGCCATCCACTTCCCAAGGACATGTGTCAGTAGATCATTGAATTTGAAAGACCAGAAGTCCAGGATATTAGAGGGAAGAAGTGTTTGATCCCTCCGGAGTCCTGAAGTCCAGAGTTGATATGAGTCTTAGATCAAAGAATATGTGGTAGTAGATCCAGAGGTCCGGAGAGCTAGTACTTTGGGGGAAAAGGAGTGAAATATTTCTTGGAAGCAAGGATTTATGAAATCTCGAACCGCGGGATTCATCCTAGTTGTTTATCTAGAGGAGGACACGTGGAGGAAGGAGAGGTCCTTTGGAATTTCGACGTTTAGGAGATAAAAGTGTTTGCACTACGCACACACTTGGACACCTGAAGTCTGAAATAGATATGGGTCATCAGTTTTACGGAGTGTGGTAGCCATTGATTTGATTCCTTCATGAGTTTTCTAGTCCAACGCTCCAGAGGTTTTAAAGTATTAGACATCTGAAACCCCCAAAGCCCAAAAGTGTGAAGTGGGGTATCAGACGTTGATCTGGTAGGAGAATAAAAGTCATCCGATCTTCTTTGGAGTTTGGCCCTCTGGGAGAATTGTGTGTTGGGGCGAACAGACTTGTTGAATCCTGAATTCCTGAAATCAATCCCCGTCGTAGATTGGAGTGGACATTGTGAGCCATTCATCCATGTTGTGGTTCAACGCTCCATTACTTCAGTGTTCAAAAGGATTGTAGTCTTATTCTATTGAGACTCATGAATATTTATAGCTCCAAAGTCCTGAATTCTTCAGAGACTCAAGGTTTATCCTAAGATTTTGACCCATGCTTTCCACGAAGGGATTACTAGTGCTTGGGGATCCCTGAAAGAAGGATTTTGCATTCAGGAAAGAAGTTTTAAGGCCTGTGTAGTGAATTTGAGGGCTCAAAAAGAGTCTATGAGTTGTTTTAGCTCCCGAAGTCAATTGATCTTAGACTGGGAGGTCGTGCAGGCCCTAGGAGTGGGTGGGGGTCTACATCACACGTACTGCAGAGCATTAGACCATGCAACGAAGGATTTTCCTCAACTAATAGAAAAATGGTAGGCAAGAGGGAACCAGGACCAGAACCAGAAACAACACATACATATGATAGTAGTTGAAGCATGCGACGAACAATCTAAGATAGTAGAAGTTACGTGCGAAGGAATGAGAACTGAAGCAGAGACGGTAGAACAAGGGAATAGAATTCACCAGTGGGTAAGGAAAGTAGTTGATCCATTACCATTGTTTGATCAAAGGAAAGAGAAAGAGACTTACTAGCAAGTGAGAAAATAATTGATGGGAGCAGACTCGATAGCATCAACTTCAACTACACTACTATTGTATGATAGACCACCAGTATATGATATTCCTATAGTCTATGACCATTTGGAGAAATAAACTAATAAGGTAAGTACTTTGAAGAGATTTTCTAGAAGTTGCTTAGATTTAATGAAGGATGAATTTGCATTGAGTAGTCTATGTGGAATTATTGACCATTGTTCCCAAGAAAAGAGCAATATGTCGCACATAAAGCAGTTAACCAAGTGCATAGTAAGAAGGGAACAAATAGGGAGTTCAGGCTCAGTGTGCAGATAGGATCTTACGAAATGGACAATATAATTATAGATCTGGGGTCTAATGTAAATGTTATATCGAGATAGACTTGGGAGATGATGGGCCAACCAACGTTGGTTTGGTCTCCTATCCAACTGAGACTAGCAAACCAGCATAAGATCATTCTAGTTGGAAGGCTAACATGAGTAAATGTCAATATTGATGGAGTGTGCAATGTAGCATACTTCGAAGTGATAAACATAGTAGATGGCAGTACACCTTATCCAACATTATTGGGACTTGATTGAGAATTTGATAATCAAACAATAAGTGACCTAAAGAAAAGAAATATGATATTCAAAGTGGAAAACTTGAAGGTCATTGCACCAGTAGACCCCACTAAAGGACGAAGGTATGTAGAACCAAAAAAGAGAAAAGAACTTGATCATTTGTATAATATGTGTTAGTGTCAGAAGTCACTCCTGGATTGCTGGCAGGAGCAGAGCCCAACGCCCATCAGTTGTATGTCACGATTTGCTTAATAGGGTGATCAGATGGATGAAGACTCAAGACAATATAGCTTTAACTCGGGAAACTGGGCTTGGTATGTAGAAAGAAAGGGAGGTCTTGATCCAACTTCTGTCAGTAAGTTGATTAAAGGGTGGTAGATGGAAGACTTGCAAGAGGGGTGAGAAAGACTACCTCGGGCAACAGGCCTTCGAAAGCTCGAAGAAGAAAAACTCAGAAGCCGAGATCCTCTTGGTCCAGAGTTTCAAAGAGTTGAGGGGGTGACTCGACTGAATCCTTCAATTCCGAGTTGTTTCAGCGCTGGGAACATCACAAGAACTGATTAGAAACAATGTGACTATTACAGTGATCCAACCTACATCATCCTATAATAGTCATAGCTCGACTGGATCCTCCAATTCCAAGTTGTTCTAACACAGTAAACAAAGAAATGGAAGGGAAGCTAACATCCATAAAGTAAGAAATCTCAAATGCCTTTTACATTAACCAGAGCGACCAGCGCTTCATCAAAACCTTACAATCGGGAGATTTTCTCAACCATTGATCCTTCAAAAATACAAAGACTGAGTCTATATACTCAGGAAAATTCACCTCACATAGGCGTGTCCAGTCACCCAAAGCTTGGTGTCCCTTCAGTCAAACTCGTACTGATATATTTCTTTAAGTGCCACCTTAACTACGCATGGCTCCTGTAAGGAGGGTAGTTGAGCCATTAAGTGCTCGGCTAGCATGCATAGGCTTCTCTGTTGAGTTGGGGACTTCGGCATGGCTTCTTTGAGAAAATCGATGCACAGGACCTCCGCGAGCAGGTAGCTTGCCAGACCCTCCATTCCCCTCACTTAATGAATGAAAGGAGGTTTCAACCACCTGCTCTTGCCGTCATTTACTTCAGGCGAGAAACAGTATGGAGGTCGGTCCGATGGTGCTTGGAGATCGTGACAATCCCCTCAGCCTTCTTTACACAGCTCCTTTCTTCCTCCAAGTGACCACAGACTGTGACCACATGCCTATTCCAAAGGAACTTTCGACATTCACGAATATAAAGAGGTTGATCCTTACTGATTGAAATCGCGATGAGAGATATGCCGAGATGGTTTAATCTGGCACCACGCGTCCCTCTAAATCTGACGGCTCTTAACTCTCTCAATGATATTGTGGGCCAGGGTCCGGAACTCTCGGTGTTGTCGGGGTTTGGGGTTTCGCGATGTTCAAAGACATAAAACCTTCACCCTTCGATCTCCCGAATGCCGAAATGCCGACACAGCCAGATCTTGCGCCATGCATCCTTAGGATGAATGGACGAGGGTGCATTTGATATTTAAAAGGGAGCCGCCCTCGTTTACAGGCTCGCTTGAAGTGACCTAGTGCTAGGACCACAGGCTCGGCTTCGAAGGTGCTTTCGGAATTTCACCGATTGACGATCTCAACTGCAACGAACGGGAGGCTCCTTGTTCACCGAAACTTCGATCCCCGATATACCGACAGGATGCCACCTGTCCTAATTTGATCAGACGACCCAGATTTGTCTTGAATTATTGGAGTTGTCTCTCACATTAACCCCAGGGCAACTTGGCAGCCCCGAAATCCCGATGACCATTGATCATCTTTATAGGTGGATGTCATCGGTCGTCAACAAAACTTCACCCATTCACTCGAATTGTAACTAAAAAGGGGTTCCTTCGTGTTGCGCTCGAGCGCTTCCCAGACAATCCTGTAGACCTGTGTACCTTTGTGCCCTGATACCAAAATTGTTGCTAACATTAGGCTCCATGGGGGATAGAGTCATCCCCGCAATGCTCTAAGGACTCATTTTGTAGTTCCAGTGCCTTTCTATTGGGCTATGGATTCATTATTAAGCAGAAAAATAAAAATGAAAACGGACAAAGAAACAAAGGACAATATTTACAAACAAAGGAGTCGTCTGAGACTCAAACAAAACATCTCTTCAGAAAATGCCCATTCACTGGGCTGCTGAAAAATTCTTCACCTCCCAAACCTCGCAATCTGTACATGTTATTTGAGAAAGCCTCAGAGATTTTGAAAGGCTCAATCCACAGGGCTTTAAATTTGTTGTGTTTGCCCTTATCTTGCTTAGGAGCATCCCATTTTAGCACCAGGTCTCCTATATGGAACCGCTCCTTCTTGGCCTTCTTATCAAATACATGCTTGATCTTTTGTTGATGGTCCTGAATTATGTCCATTGTCTGCTCCCTAGCCTGCTGAACCTCCACTAGCTGATGAATCCTTTTGATCATGTCATCAGGCTCCTCCTATTGGTCCTAGAGGAATTTTGCTACAGGAATGGCTAAATGAGAAGGGAAAATAGCCTCTGCCCCATAGACTAATTGGAAAGGAGAGACACTGATAGATCTCTTTGTGGTCACTTGGTCATCCCATAGAGCAAATTTTAATCTGGAATGCCAGGCCTTCTTGTTGTCTTCCAACAGCCTTTTGATGATCCTGATCAAGCTTTTTTTGGAGGATTCTGCCAAACCCTTGCCCTGTGGATAATATGGGGTGGAGTGAATCAGCTTGATTCTGAATTGCTCACAGAACTTGGCAAACGGCTCGGACCCAAAAGCGGTTGCGTTATCAGTGACAATTTTACTCGGGCAGTTGAATCTCGTGATGAGGTCCTCCAGGAATCCAATGATTACCTTGTGGGAAGCACTCCTGGTAGGGATAGCTTCAATCCAATTGGTAAAGAAATCTGTAGTAGTTAGGATCCACCTGTGCTGCCCACTGGAAGCAAGGTGGATTTCTCCAATGAAATCTAGGCCCCACTGCTGGAAAGGTCCCGAAACCACCACTGGATTTAACGGTAGAGACTTGAGCTGCTGCTTTCCTGCAAATTTTTGACATTTGATGCAAGCTATGACCTTTTTGTAGATGTCAGTGAACACGGTAGGCCAGTAGTATCCAGCCCTGAGGATTTTGTGGGCTGTGGCTTTCCAGAAATGGTGCCCCCCACACAGGCCGCTATGAAATTCAGCCATGATCATTTCTGCCTCTTGTGAACTCATGCATTTTAAAAGCACCCCTAGGGGATCTTTCCAATATAACACTTGATCAATCAGGCAGTATCTGACTGCCTTGAGCTTCAGAGCTCTCGCTTTGTTCCTTTCCAGGTCATCTGGAGGCCGCAACTCTTGCAGAAAGTATATGACATCCTTATACCAAGGACATCGAGCTAATGGGGGCTCTCTTCGAGGGTCCATTTTAGACAGCCGACTTTGTGGAATTCCTGAGCATTCGTTTATGAAACTTATCCCCAGAGTTTGGCAGTTTGCTTCAGCCAATAGCTTGGCTAAACCTTTACCTTTGATCAATTTGGTGGGCCTTATTTCCAGGTC
>JASDQU010202276.1:5011-17130 GCA_032191745.1 Picea mariana | reverse complement strand
GAGCCCTTCAGTGCACAAGCCTGGTGAAATGACGATAATCACAAGCCCAGCCATAATACAAAGTGCGGAGGGACGGGGGGTGGCGTTAATGCCCCTTGCTCCTACCATCACGTCCAATTTAAGCTGCATTAAACCCCCAAGGTTGCCCTGTACTACAACACGGGCCGGTCACGTGGCTCCGTGCTGCATGGCATCGTGTCCGAATTCTCCCCTTGCCACGGGGATTCCACTAACACCCCATCCGGGGAAAGTCGAAGGAAAAATATAACTGGAAACTAAAAACTCTATTTTCTCTCCTGGAATTTCACGTATCATATGGTAAGGAACCTTGTTTATTCACAAGAAATTATAAACTGAAAATTGCTCTTGTATTTGCCTGATTTGACCAGCAGGAAATGAATCTGTGAAGGTGATCTTATTATCCATCTTGAAGAGGGCACACAAATACTTTATTGAGTATTTTCCAACATTGTCAAAAACATAGTGTTACCCTCAAACATACACATATAAGTAGGGAGTTTGTATATCCTTATGTCTATGGGCATCCATGAGCCATAGAACAATCATAGGTTATGAATGAGAGCATCAAACCACTACAATGAAGTTAAGTTCCCAAGTTGTGTGAGTCGTTTCATTCAAACAGTAGATCACTACACTACTTCATTAATCGATTTAGTTGAGGGCATACTTAAGATTTCAACAATGCTAGATGTGAGCTAGTTTTACCATGGACATCAGTGCCCAGATTTCATATCTCATAGGTATTTGTCACAAAAATACTGTGAATTAAATCTGAAAAGAATTCACATCTGGCACGCACAAGATTTGAATGATGATGTTCTGTAACAATACCATATTGCTCAGTTCAACATAAAAGTAACGAATCGAATAATGAACAATCAACATTCCATGTATCAACAATGGTTATTTAAGGTATCTACCATTCATATAAGTGGAAAAAATTGTGAATAAGTTATAGAAGTCACAGATTTAGTTTAAAATTCAAAGTTTGTTCAGTATAGAATATAGTAACCATGTTTACCATTCAAAATTTAAAAGAAGATGAGTATGTTAGATGTTTCTCAACCTGAGAATTGTCTTCTGAAAACATTTGCGATGTCTTATAGTATTGCAATACGAACTGGTAGTTGAGCATATATACTCATTCTAAGATAGCAATAATCTATAAAGTTTCATGGTTCATAAAATGTAATTTATGTCATTTTAATTTCCTCATATAGAGCAAAAATACACATGCAGTTACATCCAGAACAAGAACATATGAGTTTTATACACAATAAGACACATCATTTAAACCAAAACAAAGCTTTTAAATCTAGATGCACATGCAAAGGTAACTTATCTGTTATAAGTTGTAGACCAACCACCAACTGAGTGAATTGTTTCCACCCAATCGTAGGAAAATACACAGTGGATGCCACCCTTTATTTGGGCTATGATACTACCAGGGCGAAGCAAGGATAGTTAATTATAAAATTTAGACTCGAATCAATGTTTTCCTATGCAAATTTCTTGATGATAGTTCAATCATATGGCACCCACATACCCACCCCACACACCACAATGAGTATTTCCTTCTATGTTGCGTATTACCTCCGAATTTACTCACTCTCGTGCTATTCAATGTGTACATAGAAGTTCCAAACTATGTCTCAAGTTTTAGTAGAGTTTTCCATGTTTTCTTGGCTTCTTCTCAAGGCTACCAACTTCCATTTATGGATGGTTGGTCTATGATGGATTTGACTCTCTTTCTCCATTGTCTAACCTCTCCAAACTCTTCTTTCTTTGTTTTTCTAACAACCTTCTTCTTCCCATTCAAATTTTCCTCATGCATAATGGATAAAGAGTTCAAACTCAACTTCTCCTCCTATTCCAAGAATGTAGGGGAGACATTTTGCTAAAATTTAGAAGTTGTGGCTTAGATTGAGGAGTTGGTTTCCTCCCCTCCTCTTAACTCATTTTTTCTTTGAATTTTGAATTTGAAAATGGGTGAGAGTTCGATATACCATAAGATAGGTGACTTAGGCATAACCCCCCTCCCCCACCTTAGACCCTCTCACCTTTCCCCTCTTGTGGTATCATAGCCCCTATAGGCGCTCAAGCTCAATTGATTTTGATCTCCATCTTTATTAATTGCAATGAAAAAAGACGTACAATATTCATAGTACCATGGTTTCTCTAACCCATGGAGTTCGTGTACTAGAGTTATAAAGTGTACTATAGTTATAAAGTATTCATGCACAGTGTTTAAGTATTCATCTACAAATAATTCAAGGAGTAAAAAATGGGATATTACATTCCCTCCCCCTTGGAATAACACTGTCCTTGGTGTTATTTATTGCAGCAGTGTCATGTCAACATTCTTTATCTATATCTGCAATGCCATCTTCTTCAATGCCTTGGTATACCTTCAAACTTTAGCATCCCAATATACGTCTACATCAGTAATCAATGTAAGCATGCATATCATAGTCTTCATTAAGTATTTCATCAAGCTGAATTTCCAATCTGTCAAGGAATGACAATTTCTCTCATCAAAAGATCTGGGTATTAGATGCATTTTGTCCTTCCAGTTTACGCTAAAGCCTACCTCATGCTCATATTCTTTTCACCGTTACACTACCCTTGCTGGTAGTAAGATAGTTAATTATGTGTAAATATACATATAATTTATCCTTAATAGTTGGAATTGTTTTTAGTCTTGACGGTCCTTGATAGAGCTGCTGGAGTTGTAGAGTCAGAAGGATGTCTATATTTGGCTATCTTTGATTTATTCAGTGGTAACAATTATGTCACCTCTTGAATCTAGATTAACATTATTTTCATAAGTCTATTTTTCCTGTAATGGCCTTCTAACTAATTTCTGAATATTAATGTGTTTAAAATGCATTAATTTTTATAGGGATATTACAATTGGTATCAGGGCCAGGTTACAACACTAGGGGCTGTATGGGATCAAGGGATCTAAATGTTTTGATGGCTGATTATGAAACTCACAACATAATGAATTGTAGCATACTCTACAATTGCTTCCAACCCTACGTTTGTGGGGATTAAAATCAATTGGGTTTTCCTTTTGTACATATATTCCTATAACTTATAAGGGTTGTCGTGTCTCTTACCAATTTAGGGGATTCTTGTCTTAACCCCTATTTTTCCTCCTATCATTCTCCATTGGAGAATCTCCAGATATATGAATGTAGATTATTCATTCAACTAATTTTTCTAGTCTGCATGTTTTCTGTTGGTCAAGTGATTTTCAATAGAAAAAACAATGTGCTCTTGTCATTAGCAATAAATGGTTTATGTTGATGCCTTAAACATCAATGGCTTGTGAGAAGTTAGACTCCAAACCAAATGGATTTGAAAGAAGAGTACATGCATGGTATCTTGCTCTGAAGCCATGATACACCACAATCTGATGCATCACACAAGCAAAAGACATTTTATTTTATAGTTGATAGTAAAATATTAAGCAAACCAAACATGGATGCAAAATAATTGTGCACATGTGTGTTAAATGAGTCCAAAGATGGAAATAAATTTTGTGGAAAAATGGAGCTAAGCCCTGGATAGACCACTTCCAAGAACCATTTCGATTTTCAATGGAGAAAGAATATGTCATGCTTCAAAATGTTTATGTTTACATTAGAAATATCAGAGCATTATTTTTCAGGGTCTGAATCACAAGGGTATATTAATCGCCTTGTCATTATGGTCAAGTCCATTATTGTTTTAGTGGCAAATATATTAGGTTTGAAAGCCTAACAATCCATTTGTCATTTTCCATGTCTGTTTAAAAATGACTTAAAGCAAAATTGTTAGGATGAATTTGTCAAAGTAGGAAAGCATTTAATAAAGTTAATGTTAATAAATTTATCAAGCTAAGAAAATCCTTGACAAAGTGCTTTATCCTATCTTTTCATGCAAAGGAAATTGCTTTCACCAAGAATAATAGTCAAAGAAAATATTCCAAGTTGAGTTTACTCATGCCCATTATGTTGAGTGGGGTACTAATTCGACCTGTTGTTCTTATGTAGCCATACTTTCTTTCCTAAAGATCCATTGTACCACCTGTAATCCATGGCATAGTTAACGATTTAGTTTCATTGCAAATTTCCTACTTCATTCACAAGGCCCTTGTCTCTGTATTATCATGAATGTTGGGCGTATATGTTGTTTGGTAGATGAAGAAACCTATTTCTTCACTATAGATTTGGTCACAATATTGAAGGTTTTATGTTGATATGATCTAGCCTTAGTCCTGAATCTGCATGTAGTTTCTATTGGAAAGAATTAAGAGAAGGTATGATCTGGGTTTTCTTTTAGACAAGGAATCACCTTGAAACTCCAATCTATTCACTGAAATAGGGTCATTTCATCATATTTTCAGCAAGAGAGAAGTTGCAGAAACTAAAGGGAATGGCATATGAGTTCTTGGGGAATGGAATGCTTTGGAAAATAGGAAAAATAGACATGTGTGGAGGAAACATAATATTTCCCATATTGAAGATGAGTTTGAGCATCATTACCATGATTACTCACCCTAATATTTCTTGTTCTTGATTAGTCCAAAAACAATTTCATTTCCTGCTTATCAATGCCCAATTTTTGAAAACGTGGAGAAAAATTTAGTGCCCATGGAAGACACATTTTAGGAGTTATTGTTGGCACAGGGGTAGACCCAGGGTTCAACGCTTAACAACGCACCAACAAAACCCCGAATACCGGCCCTTTTGGGAACACCTACGAAGCAGGCGAAGTCTCGCCCGAGGTAGAAGCATGGGAGGTTACAGGACGCAGGTGTCTGTAACCTGGCTGAGACATAGATCTGTGATAATAGCACTTTGTAGGATATTATGTTAACGCTTCGGAAGTGACATGCATTAGTTTATTAACCCTATAAACATCGCAGAACATAATCAAAGATAGATCGACGCAGTAACAACAAAAGATTATGCACCTTAACACTTAGCACTTAGAACTGTGGATTAGATATAGCATTTTAACATAAGCAAAGAATTTAAGTAATACATACATATCCATTACACATCCTAATCTAAGCACTAAGCAAAACATAACAGATATAACATTGCACAAAGAAAACCGTATGACACCAGATATACGGGGTTCACCCCAGTGTGGGGCTACGTCCACAAACCGCTTCGCCTCTTTATTATTCGCTAGAATCTTACATTCATTCACTCCTGTGCACTAAACCACATAGTCGAGCTCCGCACTAGATAGGAGATCTGCACACTGAGCATCAGATCCTCCTTCCAAAACCAAGTCAAATGCACATAGCTGAAACCCTATATCATAACACTTGCACCCTCTACAGAATCATAATCACATACATACATTCCTTTGCACAAAGCAACTCGGTTCACATAGAACTATATTCAACCCTCTTTTCTACAATACGTTCTTTTTTTATTATACTATACAAACCCTTACAATAAGGCCTAAACATGGGAAAACCCCATGGGCTGATATCCCATAAACCCATTACAAAACCCTAGAGGACCCTTTACTGGGTCCACTTGACCCTCAAAATCGGTGAGATCCATGATCTCATCTCTGCCTGGGCGCTCCTTCTTCGACCAATGTGTCAAAGTCAAAAAGTGGGTCAAAGTTGACCAAATTTTCCCCAAAACTTGGTCAAGGGCCAACAAGCCCCCAACACTCACATGTGACTTGTCCCGAGTCACTCAGATCTGGACAATGCTGCTTCGAAATCCTCGAGCTTAACTCGATCTGCTTCGCTTGAGCCTCCTGCTCAACGAGCCCCTGGATTGTCTGCTCTGTAACATGCCCTTCCAGGCGCTGTTCTACTACTGCAACCACTTGATCTAGTTGTGAGCCCTGTCCATCAATCTCCTCGAAGACCTTGCAAGCTTCATCCTACACAGGTGTAGCTTCTACGTTACTTCCATTACCTTACCCTGGAGGGCAGTGATCTGCTGCTATACTGCATGCTACTCCTGGGATCTCTTCATTCTATCTACTGCTATGAGCAGCTTCATCTGCACCTGCATCGAGAATGCTTGCTGTTGCGCCTCCTGTAACTGCACTTCTAGCTTCCTTAGTTCTGGATCCTTGACGAGGCGTTCATATTTCTGGGTGCTTCTATCACTTAATTGTTTACATTATGAGGAGAGGTCTTTTATACTTGCTACTGTGTTCTTGGTGGTTTCCTCCCTCTGGTCACACACTTCCTGTGGGGTGCTCAACACTATTCGGGCCTCTAGTTCTGTTATTCTAACCTGAAGCTGTTGGATGATCTCTGTGAGTTTCACTATTTGAGCTTCAGCCGACTCTTTCTCTTCCTGTGCCAAGCCTGGCACAGAGCGACATGCTTTACTTATCGCTTCTTTGACATTGCCTACTTTGTGAGCAACTTCTCTTTTTCCCTTTGTAGCCGAGATTTTTCCTCGTGAAGCTTCACCTGAATCTCTGCTTTCTCGCTTTCCTAGGATGCTAAACTGTCCTGCGCTGCTTGTAATTTTTCTAAGACTTCGTCTTTATCCTTTTTCAAGGCTTCTATAGCCTTCTCCTTTTCTTCCTGATCTCTCTAGAACCGAGCTTCTGTTGCATCCTCGAGCCTTCTCAATTGGGTTGGTTCATCCCCCAATTTTGCAAATGAGGAAGGTGCAGACGACGCAGTAGGTATTGCGCAGACCAAGCGAACACCTTGCTACACTTCCTTCAATTCTCTCTCAATCCTTCCATGTAGCTCCTGATACTTCTCTCCATATCACTGCAACATGTCCTTAGAGGGGTCCTCCATAGCTCCGTGGACTAGACTGATGTCGTCCTCTATGAGAGTGACCTCCAACTGTGGCTTATTGGCACGCGTCTTCTTGCTTGCTGAAGGTTTCTTCGGAGAAACCTTCCTCTTCTGCGGTGTTACTGTCCCAACATGGGGATCTTCAGGTGGTGTAGTTTTGCCTCCTCCTTGATCTTCATCTCCTCCTCCACTTCCTTCTACTTCCTCTTCTTCTCCTCCCGGCAAGCCAGATCCGTTATCTTCAGAAGCATTGTCCTCTTCATCACTCTCTATGTCATGTACTTCATCCTGCTTTTTCTTCTTCTTTGTCCCACTGGATTGTCCAACATGTTCAACTTGGCTAACTATGGGGCTTCCTATGGTGTCAGTGTCGGATAATTCTGCATCGGCGACAGGTGCAAGAAATTCCTCTAGCCATTCCTTTGTGATATGCTCCATATCGTCATCCCTCAGCTTGTAGTACGACTGTAATTCTTCCTGGTTCTCATCTCTTTGCGTGGTGATGTATATGAAGTGAGGATCATCGTGAAACTTTGCTATTGGTCGGTACTGGTGTAGGATGCACAGTTTCATGCGCAAAAATGATTCGATGGTGACCTTTAAATGTTGATAGTATCCATGAAATACGACATTGGACCGCCACTGCTTCGTCATGTCATTGGTGTACCACAGGGTGGAAAACCGAGCGACCAACGGCTCCGAGGGTTCGATCTTTGGAAAAGTGGCCCCTTCAGGCATTTTCCAAGCAACAAATGCGATCAAAATGATCAACCAACTGTAATGGAATTCGTATCCGAATCCCTGGGCTTCGCGACAATCATTCTCTATCTCGTTGACGAGGTAGTTTGTCCAGTTCATCTGTATTCCCTCCACACATTTTCCTGTGAGGTCCACCATGAACCCGGTGACCTGTGTGAAGCGGTTCTTCCTCATGAGCTTGCTAGCTAGGAGTTGGCAAGCAAGGCACACTGCGCCATCCTGTATAGATGCTACCTTGTAACCTCACTTTCCTTTCTGTAGCTCTCCGTAAGATTCCTTGATGTGCTGCGGCAGGGAACGGTCTGAGGCCTTCCCTGGATAAAACTGATGAGGGTCAGGACCCTTCAAAATTAAGCCCGTGATCCAGTGGATCAGTGTTGGATCCACAATAATCCTTATGTCGAGCCATAGATATCTGCCATGATAGCACGATAAGAGGAGTTTAACGCAAGCGTTAACCTCCTGGTGGTGGCCAAAATGAGGGATCTTCATCACATTCAAAACGGTAGACTGCGCCAACCCTTTAATCCATGGCTGTGAGACGAGGCGAGGTTTCTTCCTGGTTGTCTTCGTGAGATAGCAATGAGGAGCCAACATGATGTAGTTCTTCCGGTCTCCTAAGTTGAATTCGTTGTTCTTCAACAACGAGATCTATCCTAACTGACTCCCGACTATGCGAATTCCTTTCGGAATGTACGCAGTAAAAACATAGTACTCAAAGTCGCGAGGGACGCTGTCACAGTTAACAACACCAGCCAAAGGTGGAATATATTCAGGTAGGATCGACGGGATCTGCTTCACATTAGCCAGATCACCGCGATGCTTACTTCGTTGCTGAGTTACGGGGTTGACACGGCTGGAACGATGTCCAATCGAAGGGGAAGCCTACAGTCCCCTAGTCGACGACGCCTGGATACCTTCGAATATCGGTTTGTCGGCCATTATCTTCTTAAGAACTTCCTTGAAAAACTTTTCTAATTCACTAGGTTCGCCCAACATTTTATATTTTAATAGACAAGCGGGGTAGACAAATGGACAACGGGGTAGAAAAACGGACAAGCGGGGTCTAGTTCTAGATAACACAGCTTGACACTTGGACAATTCTCTGCTTAGCTCAGTCAATCACGGGTGCAAAAGTGGTCCCAATGCAACGACTGACGAGTTAAATAAGCAGGGCATTGTGAGGGATCTTCCAATAGTCAGAAAATGCTTCCATCAATGCAAAGCTATCCATTATGGCACAGTCTCAATGTCCAAAAGCGGTCCGTAAGCCCATAAATGTGTTTTATAACCATTTCAGAGCGTCATTCTAACGGTTGAGGCACCTCCAACGATCATATAACTTCGCCAGGGCGAAGCCCAATTCTGTGCGGATCTGCTGTTCCAGCGAGGTTCAAATCCTGTGAACTTGCCTCCTGCGAGGTTCCAGTCTGCGAAGTATTCCATCTGGTTTTTGTATCTTCTTGTAGCTTTTCCAAGTTAGCTTTCTTTTTATTGAGCTTCCTTGCCTTCTTCCCTATGATCTGAGTCTCTTTAACTATTTCTGGAATCCTCTTTCCATTTTTATTCTTATCTTCCCCTAGCGTGGTGGCTTTGCACTGTTGAGGTGCCCTCAAGGATTCTGAAGTTAATATCCCTTTTCTTAACACTTCCTGAGTGGACATACTTCTTTCTTGAATAGATCGTTCCTTCAAGCCTTCTTGCATTCTTTCAACCTTGACAACTAATTCTCTTGCCTTCTGTCCCTCTTGCGTTGTTACTTTGCTTTGTTGCTTTGACTTATCCTGTCGTTATTCTATTAGTCGGTCTATTTTCTTAGCTACGAAATCCATTGATTCTTGCTTTTTCTTTTCTGTAGCTTCTTCCTCTGCTTTCCTTCTGATCTGATCCTTCTCAATCCAAGTCTTACCTAACAATAGTGGAAATAGGGCGCTGTCCCCAACAAACCGAATGACTTCAAATTCTTCTTCAGACGATGTTCCATGAACAATAATAGGTAGATTAGTAACTCTTCCACACAAGGTTATCATCTTTCCCTTAAACAAGCCTATCCTTCCCAACGAAGGTACCACAATAGACTTTCCCAAAATTTCCCAAGTTTCTTTTGTCATAATATTCATTTGTGTTTCTTCATCCAAGACACAGTTGATGTCGAAGTCTTTTATTCTTGCACTTATGCGTTGTTTTTCTTTCAATATTTCTGGTAAATTGACATCTTTATGAACATCCATCGTTTCTTTCAACTCTAATAACATAGTCTGAACTCCCTCTGACCTTTTCTCTTTATGACTTTCTAGCATGCCCTTAGTCTCTTGACTTTCTTCATAGTTTTCTTGTCTCATGTTCATTCCTTTAAATTTAGCAATAATCCTTGGACAATCCTCAACCTCATGACCAACAACCTTACAACAAAGACAAATAGGGCCTACCTCAGGACATTCCTTAGCAAGATGTCCCAACCTTCTGCAACTATAACATAAGGTTAATTCTCTTTTTCTTTTAAATGTTCCCCAACCTCTTCTGCATTGTGCACTTCCCCTAGGATCATAGTGCTGGACCTGTAATCTGCAAAAAAAACTTCTAGGTTCCTGCATCCCCTTATTAGTCCAAAAAATCTTTCTATGCATAGGAATAACATATATTTCTTCATTTCCATTAAATTTACTCAAATCAACTCTTTCTTTCAACTGCGCCCTATCCTTCAGACTAGGACATAATCTATTAAACATACCTTCAAAACAAAAATTTTCACTTTTCTTTCTCTTACCAAAGAACAAAGCTTGCTTCTTTTAGGATATTACCTCTTTTATTTAGATCAACTTACCTCCTTGGTACAAAGTTTCGCAAGTCAAGTAGAGTACTGCGCACTTCAGCAACAGATCTATGCATAGAGCTTCTCTTTTTCTTTACTTCAGTTCCTAGCAATCACAGTTTCATGTCCCGACAACAGAACCATTTGTTGGCACAGGGGCAGACCCAGGGTTCAATGCTTAACAACACACCAACAAAACCCCGACTACCGTCCCTTTTGCGAACACCTGTGAAGCAAGCGAAGTCTCACCCGAGGTAGAAGCAGGGGGGGTTACAAGATGCAGGTGTCTGTAACCTGGCTGGGACACAGATTTGTGATAATAACACTTCACAAGATATTCTGTTAACGCTTAGGAAGTGGTATGAATTAGTTTATTAATCCTATTAACATCACATAACATAATCAAAGATAGATCGACGCAGTAACAACAAAAGATATGCACCTTAACACTTAACACTTAGCACTATGGATCAGATCTAGAATTTTAACATAAGTAAAGAATTTAAGTAATACATACATATCCATTACACATCCTAATCTAAGCACTATGCAAAACATAACAAATATAACATTGCACAAAGCAAACCATATGACACCAGATATACGTGGTTCACCCCAGCGTGGGGCTACGTCCACAAACCGCTTCACCTCTTTATTATTCACCATAATCTTACATTCATTCACTCCTGTGCACTAAGCCACAGAGTCGAGATCCACACTAGACAAGAGATCTGCGCACTGAGCACCAGATCCTCCTTCCAAAACTAGGTCAAATGCACATAGCCGAAACGCTATATCATAGCACTTGCACCCTCTACAGAATCATAATCACATACATATATTCCTTTGCACAAAGCAACTCTGTTCACACAGAACTATATTCAACCCCCTTTTCTACAATACATTCTTCTTTATTTATATTATACAAACCTTTACAATAAGGTCTAAACATGGGAAAACCCCATGGGCCAACATCCCATAAACCCGTTACAAAACCCTAGAGGACACTTTACTGGTCCACTTAACCCTCAAAATCGGCGAGATCCGTGATCTCAGCTCCGTCTGGGTGCTCCTTCTTCGACCAACGTGTCGAAGTCCAAAAGTGGGTCAAAGCTGACCAAAGTTTTCCCAAAACTTGGTCGAGGGCCAGCAATTATTCTTTTTCTTAAACAATAGTCATTTTCACTGGATGTTTGCAAATAAAAATTTAAACTCATAGGAAGGCATAAGAGATGTTAAGTTTGTTTAGCCGAATTCACTTGAAATTTTCAAGACACAACTAAGTAAAAATAATCAGGAATGATTGAGGTGTTGGTATGCATATATTGTAGTTAATATTTCATTTCATTTAATATGATTAACAAATGAAAGTGATTGAGTTATTAGTGTGAAGTATAATCAGAGATCACTTCATGAATTGTTGTAAATATTGCTGTAAAAATATTATATGCATGAATACTCACATTTGTTTGGTTGATTGAAAGTTTAGGTTGCAGGTAGAATGGTCATGGATATGGTGATGAGTGTAAGTCCATAATGAAGACTATGTGTTACCACATGAAAGAGCCAAACATTATGAGAAGAATTTCATACTTATGAAATTTGTTTTCTGTATAAGACAAGCTTGAAACAAAAGTTTTCTGATTGAGGTTATTATTATGATGTCTCATGATCACTGTATGTATATGATACATGTGAGATGATGGATTTGTCCAAAAAGGATAGATGATGATTGTT
>JASDQU010202273.1:6966-19063 GCA_032191745.1 Picea mariana | reverse complement strand
CTAAGTTTGTTCGATAGATTTGGAAAGTTATCCTTTCAACCTATTCCAAAGCCCTACACCTTAAACTAATGTAGGTTTGCTAACAAAGATGTAAAAAGTCTCATAAATTTTAGTTAAGCATTGATTTTAATGGCTGTTGTTTACTCAGAGGGTGTACGAAAGTGAAACTGATGGAATGATGACTCAAATCCCAAAAATATGCATGAAATATGATAAGCAATCATTTCTTTTCAATGAATACCTATTTAAGGGAAAGAGGAAGAGTCATTTTCACTATCAAACACTTGATAAGGAATGCCCTCAATCAATTTTGTTCTCGATCAAATCCAATATGATGCTACAACATTTCAGAAATGCAAACTAATATGCAAACTAATCATTAAGATGCACTTTTGTCGTTTTCATATGAATGCTGATCAATTTAATGAAAAACTTGTCCGACCAACTACCCTTTCAGATCAAAGAGATTCGGACAAGAAAACACAGATTTTGACAAACAACACACCCTTTTGCAATCAAACAAGAGAAAGAAAATAAAAAACGCAAAAGGAAGGAGAAAGAGATTGGATCAGATGACCTCAAAGAACCAAATGAGAAGAGTTACAAACTTCAGATGTCCTTCACTAGAGTTCCCACTCAGTCGGATAGGAGAGAAGAAAGCAGAGGATCGATTTCAAGCTCTCAACAACAAAAACTCAAAAATAATGAAGAAGGGCATAAAATGTGAACAAAAAGGTGTTTAATTCTCAGGAGGAAGCATGTCAAAGGTCAATGGAAGAATCATTGAATCACAAAGCATCTCAGCAATTGAAAAAATAGGGTTTAGACCTCCAAAAAATACAATTTTTGAAGAGATTTTGGGCAAAAAAGGGCTGGCACTCTGGTATAAGGGCCACTAGAGCGTTATAAATCTCTGTCTTACACTTCCAGGGAGTGTTGGCACTCTGCTAACATGGGCAGGGGGGCGCCAGGCTCAAAAACTCATAAAAATGTCCAAAAACCCAAAATTTTGATCAAATTTTGACAGGTAAGCTGAGTGTGATGGGGTAAAGAGTTAATCAGAAAATGAAATCAGATAAATGGGGTGAACAAGGTATGAAAAAAATCAAGGTAAGGCAAGGTATATGAGGAAAAAATCAAAACCAAAAGTTTCGATTCGATCTCCCCAGTGGAGTCACTAGTTTCTATTGAAGGAAAATCTCCCTGCGGACAGGTCGATCTCCTCTTGAGAGCTAGACTCTTAACTCTTAAGACAGAAGACTCTTAACATGGAAAATGACTTCCTTTCAGATCTATACAAACTAATTCCTGAGGAGGAAGGAGAAAATCAGTACCTTTTATCGACGTTTGTCCCTGCACGCTCCGAGTTGAGCTCCAATCTTTCGCTCCTCGATAAGCTCTATAGACAAACAAAGTACGACTACCTCCTACTCTATCAAGATTAGTCCGAAATAGGTCTATCTACTAAAGATACAAATTCATGTGAGATTGAACATGAATTACAAAGAAACAAGCCAAGAAATTTATATTAATGAGGATAAAACATTGCTTACAGCCGTAGATGGATTGCAGCAGTTTCGTCAAGTCCTCCTTGTCTACCCCTTGCTCAAAACATCCACGATCTGAATGATGATAGATTCACCGATTGCTCCCTATGAGATCATAGGTCTCTTTCCTCCAAAATATCTCTGTTCCAGCACCACTTATAAGATCATAAGTTTGGTGTGATTCTCCCTTTCCAGTCCCCTTTCACCATTAGAAAGCTTGCTTATATAGTCTTGGAGAGGCTCAACAACTTGAGATATACTTGGGGAAGGTGAGGATTTTCCTCCTTCAGTTGAGGATCTTCCCTAAGATCATGGATGGACTAGGGATTCGAGCTCAACTACCTTCTAAGAATGAAAAGATCCTTCCCTCATTCATCTCAACAACTTAACTGCTGCCTAAAATAGGTAGTGCTCCCTCAAAAGGACCATCAGAGTGCTGTAGCGCTCCCTAGTAGGCTTTAGGGGAGAGCCAACGCTCTTGAGGGTAGGAGAGCTCCTACGGAAGGGACAAAGAGCTTTATAACGCTCCCAGAGAGTGTAAGGGGGAGTGCCAACACTCCCAGAAGAGGTATAGGGGAGCACTCCCCTCCAAAAACTCAGTTTTTGAGGTGCTTTCAGATGGCAAAAGGTTTGCAAGCCTGCTGACTCATTTCTCCTCTTCCAAATCAAATGTTTGAGGTGTTTCAAGTGTCCTTCTCATGTCGTTATAGGCACGACATAGGCATCATGCTTCCCTGACACTTGTGACACTTTTGAGCAAAATGCGACACTTGCGAACCTTGTAATGACGACACTTGCGACACTATCAAAGTGAGCATTTTTTATGTGTAACACCCCCCCACGTGGAAGAGTGTACATACTTCTGGGGTGTAAATACTTCATGGGGTATAAACACGGCTGAAAGTAAAAGACCTTTGAATCAGGAAGATAATTAGGCTCCACAGCCAACACCATTTACAAACATTTGTGAGTGGAATAGGTTCTCCCCCTCCTCGGGATCCTCTAGTTATTTTGGTTGTATTGTTGTGGCCATGATGGTAGCAGTGGGTTATGCATCGATATCCAGTTTCCCTTTATTTTTCTTTGAATTAGAGTTCGAGTCGGGTTCTTATTATTTTTCTTTGATCTCGTCCACCATTGACTATTTCAAGATAAATTCATCAGTTTTGTGGTAGGGGATTTTGTGGAACTCACACCACTTTATGGTGTCCTTATTATAATTCCCATCACCCTTATTAGCTAGTTGCTTGGAATATTTTTCTTGAGATTAAATCCCCTTGATTTGTCCTTTATTCTGTCAGTTAGGGTTTCTTTTTCCATGCTTCTATTGTGCTGTATTTGCAAACCCAAACTTTTTCTTACTCCACTACTTGAATTTATTCTTAATTTTGACTATATATCAATAAACAAATCCTAGTGAGGATATGTACAAGAAATCCATCTCTGTTTGAATGTACCTGTGAAGACCACTACGATACTTAAAAAATAGGTGGTGCTTGGAGTATTTGATACCCAACTTTGAGCACAAGGTATGAAATATGTTAGTGTACTCCAAGACCATTTGGTTTCTTTTCTGACCCAAAGTCATCCACGTCATGTACTGTTCATCATAGTTTTCAACAAGGTAGAACTCCTCCTTGATGGTATCCAAAAAGGATGCATAGGTAGGATTTCTTCTGAATGACATATATTCATTTGCGGTGTGCCTCTCCCAATAACCTTCCCACCAATATTTGACATGGGGAATTACTTTAAGGAGTGCGATGGTGATATTTTTTCCATCAGAAATGTTTTGGATAGAGTAATAACCTTCTAGTAGATTCAACCATTTTTCTATAGATTTTGCATCTATTTGTCCTTCAAATAAGAGGATATCAAAATTTACTTGTACCTTGAAGGGCTTCATACCTATAAAATGGTTGGTTGTCAAATATGCCTCAGCCACCATCGATAGTCATTGAAGGATCCGAGTGAAGTTGTCTATCATCTCATTCCTCTATCGGACAATGGATTCCTTGAGAAATGTCTTGAAAGGATCTTATTCTCCTTAATCTCTCTTTTCTTCCACCATGGTAGGTTTCTTGGGATGGTGAGAGAGGTTGTCCTCTAATGAAACAAGCTCAAGACCCAACTCTCTATACCTTGATCTTGTCGGGGACATGTCTTGAGAACTAACAAGGAGCATATTCCTATTATACCACTGATCTAGATTATGTTGAGAATTAAATGAGATACATAAAAATTATATAAGAGAACACATAAATACAGTGAAACCCAACTTCAAATAATGAATAAAATAGAAAAACATTGTAAGACAAAAACTGGCTATAATGGTGGTATATTATCTCTAAAGAGAAAGATATGTCGACTACACTCATTCATAAATAAGCGTTATATCATACTACATTGCATGCTGAAAGGATATCCTTCAACTCGATTATATATAATAGGGTGAGAGGGAATGATGCCCATGATGCATGTGGATAAATTAGTTTAATTTTACAAAATTCCATAGGCATGTAAAACACTAGGACTTCTCGAGAGGACTTCTCAGGAGGTCACCCATCCCAATACTACTATAACCCAAGTCTATTTAACTATGGATTTATAAATGGGATTCAATGTATTAATAACGTAGGAATTTCATTACATTAAAAATGGAGATGGAATTACATTACATTCCCATCAAAAGGGTGAATATCATGGTTGATCAAAACAACAGTCTAACAAATGTTGATTAAGTGGAGAAGGTGGATGACCACTAAGATCCACCTAGATCATTCCTCTACTATCCTCTACCCTAATCATTTCTCCAGTCAATATGATTTATTTTTTTACCGGTGGATCTCGCAGTTCTTCCAACCCTTCAGTGGTAGCTCGTCTTGAAGATGTAAAATCTTATCGGGATTCCAGGTCTCTCACCGTGGTAGAGATTTCTTATTAGGCGATTTAGTTAGCATATGTTGGCCTTGATTTAGATATCCATCAGGATATGGAGTCTGATCAATATTTGAGGCCTTCGTGGGTTATCATTCCTCTTCCCATTTCACACAAATTCCTCAATTTTAAACTTCCTTCCAATGAAGCCATCATGCAAGTCAAGGATTCACCTGATAAGCCATGGGATGATCTGCACCATCATGCATTATTTTTTCTCGATTTGGAATATTTATAAGATGAAATTAAAATTACTACTACCTATGATAATGTTCAATGGTCCCAATATCCCATACTAATCAAAGATGTATTTTCAGAAGGGAATTTGGCCAACATTTCAAAAACTATTACCATTGACATTTCCTAGAATCTAGGTGTTGTGGAAAACATCCTAATAAACCTTGAGTGTTCTTCTCAATAAATTGACCTTTATACAACCCCATTCAAATATATTTGTGATGTTTTTTCCTTTTCCTATGAAGAAATTCCAGGAATTGACCCCAAAATGGTGAAACATGAAATTAAGACATATGAAGGAGCCAAGTCGATCCGAACAAATCTTAGACCTATGAACCCAAAGAAAGTTGTTGTCATCAAGGTGGAACTTCAAAATCTTCTTTGTGCACAATTTGTCTATCCAGATGCCTTGAATGAATGGGTATCCAATCTCATTCCAGTCACTAAGAAACAAGGCACCATTAGGGTATGAGTCGATTATAGGGACTTAAAAAAGGATTTCCCTAAGGATAATTATCCAACCTCATTCATTAATCAGATTATCGATGAATGTGTCGGGAGTGAAACATTCTCATTCACGGATGGTTTCTCCATATTTAATCAAATCCATATAAAACTGGAAGATCAACACAAGATCATCTTCATTTTCCCTTGGGGTACTTTTGCTTATCAAAAGTTACCATTTGGTCTTAAAAATGTAGGATCTACCTTCCAATGAGCCATTTCTTATGCATTTCATGACATTAAAAAAATTGTAGAGTCATAATTAGATGATTTAGTTTCTCATTCCAAGCAACACGAGGATCATCCTAGTAACTTGTGGGCTAGTTTCATTCAATGTAACTACTATAATATTAATTTGAACCCACATAAGTGCATATTTTTTGTGGTATTTGGGATATTGCTAGGATTCATTGTTTTCAAGTACATGATCATGGTTGATCCCTTAAAGGTTGGGGAAATTGCCAACTTTCTTCCTCATCGTACCATTATCCAACTTCAAAGTTTGCAAGGGAAGGAAAACTTCTTGCGTAGATTCATTTTCAACCGTGCCAAGATAATGAAAGGTTTTATGCACTTATTGAAGAAAGGTGTTCCTCTTATTTGGGATGACCAAGCCCAACGGTCATTTGATGCCTTGAAGAAGGCCTTGATGTCGACTCCCTTATTGAGCCCTCCTAATTATGGTTAGAACCTCTTGTTCTATCTCCCAGCCTCTAAATCCACCATTGGAATGTTTCTCATCCAAGTTCAAGACAATGTGAACAAATAACACATTATTTACTATATTATCAAAGGACTTTCTATTCTTGAGCTTCGATACTCTCACATTGAAACATTGTCCTTGGCGGAAGTTCATGCTATCCAACGTTTGCAACATTATATCCTCATGAAGAAGACCACTGTTATTTTCAATGCCAACCCAATGAAATACATATTGAGTTGTCATATCATTGGGGGAAAATGCTTAAAGGGGATTGTGATCCTTCAAGAGTTTGACGTGGAGCTCGTGTCTTCCAAGTCCAAGAAATACCTGGCTTTCACTAAGTTGATGTTTGACCTTCCTTGAGTCTATGATGAACTTGTGGTTAATGAATCCTTCCCCAATGAGATTGTATTCCTCATTGAATCTTCACATCCATGGTATGGGGATGTCTTGGTATATGTCTAGACCCAGTGCTTTCACCCTCATATTTCTCATGATGAACAATAACACATAAAACATCATGCTAGACACTACATATTCGATGATGATACCCTTTATCACCAAGAGGTCAATTTGATTTTATGTCATTGCCTTATCCATGAGGAATCTGAGAGAGTTTTGAATGATTTTCATGCCAGAGCATGTGGAGTTCATCTCTCTAGGTTGTCCACTACCCATAAGATTTTATTCATTCAATAGTTTTGGCCCATGATCTTCAAGGATTGTATGCATGTGGTCCAAATGTGTCATTCCTATCAATTTTACAACTGCAAAATGCACACTTATGTTTCTCCACTTCATCCTATGGTGATCATCGATCTGTTTTCCAAATGGGGAATTGATTTTATGACATGTAATCCTACCTCGACCAATGGCCATGGTTACATCATCATGGATGTTGAATAATTTACCAAGCGGGTTAAGGCCTTTCCTACATTTTCTAAATATGGGACCATTGTTTCCTTTTGTAACATCCCGCTCTTGGGCACACTGAGAAAACTTATTCTTTAAGGACACTAGCTCGCGAGTGATCCAGATTATTATACTATTAAACATTTGATTTTGATTATGAGGTGTTATGGGTTGATGACATGTTGTTTTGTTGCATTGACATAAACATGTGCTATTAACTCAGTTTTACTGAGTGTGTAGGATTTTGGACCTTGAGGATGCAGAGGCATCGATGGAACCCCTTGGACTCTGGATCGAGTCAGGGAGTGAAATATTGGGGTTTGATTGTTTTATATGTGATATTAGTACATTTGATTAGATGATGTGATTATAGATATATTTCTGATATGATTCATTGATGATGAAGGCTGACGATAGCTTGCTAACCAGACTCACATGTGGAGTAGAGGGGTCACGCATGACTACCAAAGATGTTGAAGGAGAGGTGTGGACAACAACGCTGTCATAGCGTACTAGCACTCCCACCATTGTTGGACCTGTAGGTTAATGATTCCCTAGTTCAAGGAGACCCATGATGTTGTGAGGGCTGACTGTGACAGTCCCTCATGATGATTCTAAGGGGTGCACAATAAGGCATGGGCCTTATTCCTTAGTGGCCCTTAGTCTCCCACAAGATCACCTAGCGAAGTATTGACTCCAGGGGTTTTTTATGTCTACCAGGTTAGTCAAGAGGCGAGTGGCACCCTTGGAGCACGTGGTATGTCCTGAAGGGCACGTCACACAAGAAAATTGGAAAGAGGTGAGTGGCACCCTTGGAACACGTGGCACGTCCTGAAGGGCATGCCACGCAAGAAAAATGGAAAGAGGCAAGGGGCACCCTTGGACCACGTGATGTGTCCTGAAGGGCACGTCACGTTGTTAATTAATAAATGAATAAACCTATATTTCTTTAGTATGAATAACATGATAAGAAAGATTTAAAACTTTTCCCTAATAAAATGTCGCCTAGCCTCGAAAATTAAAATCTAGGTCTAGGGGAAACTTGCGGTAAAAGAAAATTATGTTTATAAAAATAAAAATAAAAATAAATAGATAAAAATAATAATCATGATTAATCATGAGTTGAGAAGGGGGGTGAGAAATTCTTTTAAATTGATTTATAAAAAAAAAAACTTTTGGGATAAAATTTAAAAAGGGAAAAAAATTGTTTTACTTATTATGTTAATTAAAAATATATTCATTATAGAGAAAAAGGGAAAAGGATAAGTTTTTGCACATGCCTTTTTGAGTTTAAATAAAAAGGGGAAAGAGGGAAATCTAAAATAATTAGGAAACTAGGAAAATTCGGGAAACATAAAAAGAAAGGGGAAACATAAGGGCAAAATCAAAAAGTCTAAATTAGTTAGGTATCTAGCACTTAAGAACTTCTAATCTGAACTCAACTAGTAAATTAATAAGGGGGAAAGTCATTAAAACTTGTAAGGGAATATGGGGGCACCTAGGAGCGAATCTAGGAATTATTTTAGGTGGGTGAGCGAAATAGGGGTAATTAATTAGTAAATGAAATTAATTTATGGAGGAATTAAGGGGATGGGTGACACTTGTACGGGGAGTTTTTTTTTCATTAAATTATCAAACATTAAATTAAATGGGATTTTGGGAAAGTAAGGTACTTCAAAACTCTATATAATGGAGGGATGAGAAGGATGAGTGACCTCTTTTGTTTTGCGAAATGTTATGCTGCAGAAATCTATACTTGACTGACTTAGCTTGTGGGAGTTGGGATACCCATCTCGGTGAGGAATGGTAGCTCGGCCTTGCGAGGCGAGCTGGGAGCTAGTTGATTCTCTGGTTAGTGTGCGTGGCCCCTTTGCAGCTCGGGGGGATAATGGGGAAGAAGAGTACCCATAGCATTGGTTAGGAGGTACCAGTTAAGTCTCATCGGTCGACAAGCAGAAGTTGCACGAAGTGCGCAGGACATCAATTCAGAGCGGGTGATTGGGCAATGGTACACTTCCTCATTTCTGCATGGTAGATTGTTAGTTTGAATTATGCTTTTAGTTCTGTATGTTTAATTGGGAAAAGAAAATGATTGTATTAGCATTCTAGTGGATGACTGAAATTCCCCCCATAGCCTTTAGCTCGATGTTGATTTCCCATTGCCTTCAATCCCTGTATGTCTTGATCGTCCAGTGGTTGATTGATTGTGATGATTGTGGTTTATTTTTTCCTTTGTCCTTAGCCCATTAGTCCATGCCTAAGAAGTCGACCAGGAGATTGATCTACGGTCTTCACTTCTGCGTTAATAGACCTATGGATCTCAACACCCTGCTTTCATGTGCGTGGATGATGAGCGAAGGATGTTCCTATCAGCTGTCTACCCATTCCAATTGTTCTGGGTTGACTGGTTGTATCGTGCCTTGCTATGATTGATTACCTATGTGATTGTTATCCTTTCCCTCAACTAACCGCTTATGATCCTCTATGTTGATCTTGTGTTTTGATGCATTTTCTGGCAAATTTAAGTCTGCATTGATACAAATACCTGGCGAATTTACTGTGTGTTTTTATTTATGTACTTCTGGTGTTCCACTTAACGCTATGTAGAATTCATCCTCTGTGTTTCATTACTTCTAACATGCGGTTTACCCTCTACCTCATTGATATATAATTAAAGGTGATTGGCCCTACATTTTCCATACTTCTCGCCTGCGAATCTCCCTCTTCCAATCTATACATTTCATAGGTGAAATTAATGCTCATTGAATAGAAAAGTGGTGGGTTTCCATGCATTGACATTATTTTATGGGTTGTTGGGACAACGAGTTATCATTTTCAGAGAGTAATGACTTGGTTATACACTTTTAGTTTTATAGAGCATCATCAGATTCGTCGAGACTGCTATGCATTGACGGGTTTTTTTTAACCTGTAGATTTCATGACAACCTACCTTGATAGGCATGACCTTACCCTTCATTTTACTATGATTGAACCTTCATTCACGCTTAGATTTTCTGGTTGGGGAACTGCAATTTGAATCCCTTTGGGACAATGACTCCTCTCTGCAACTTTAATGAAATTTGCTGGCGAATTTACCTGGCAAGTTACTGTTAGTTATTACACTCTTTGGCCGCATTTTTGACTTCTTGACTGTGGTTTTCCCTTGTTTGTTTGCGATTTTCTTGATATAACCTAGAGCCATTCTCCTATTAAAAATCAATAATTTTTAATTGATAAACTGCAACTAACTGGATGTTAACTCAGGTAAAAATCATTTTTTTTTATATTTAAAACATGAATTATATCTAGGATGAATTCTTACTGTGTTATTGAAGCTTTCACTGTGGAAGCATTGCTCATAATTTAATTATAGCGCTTTCTTAAACAACAGTAAGATTGGAATGTTTACATTGGTTTTAGAGGACTTATTAAATTATGTCGTTTTTTGAAGAACTAGTTATTAAATGTTTTACAGTTGGACTATTCACCTAATAATTTCCGTTAAAGGTTGTGTGTTCTATAACTGGGCACATGGTAGCACTTAATCGATATATTCATCACTCATGAAGGGGAAAATGCTTCTAAAATTCTTATTTGTATGGATAAACTCAGAAATTTGGATGTTAACTCAACAAAAATTTGGATGGTAAACTCAGAAATTTTAATGGTTGAATCACTGTGAACTTGATTTCAAAATCAGCTAACTTTGAATGGTAAACCCAACGTAGTGTATGACAGTGATGTAGTTGACAAGCCATTCCGTATGTATTTAATGGATATGCTCGGACCGCTAAATTTTATGTATTTAATGTAGGGTACAACGATCTCTTTATGTATTTCCATAACACACGCAGAGATATCTATTTTTAGACAACAATATCATCTTTTACACCCTTAGCATTAAAATATTTATTATCTATCCTCTTGCCTTCAAAAAAAAAAAAATCTTTGCTTGTAGTCATAACCGTGGGGTTGTTACACGTTTTTTATATTCAATCAAATTATTTCTAGGTTTTCCCTTCCTATGACTATAGTGACAAACCACGTGTCCCATTTTCTCAAAAAGATGATGATAAAATTAATTTACAGTTGAGTTTTTTCCATGATAACTCAATGCCCTATTATCCTCATGCTAATGTCCATGTAGAAACCATCAATCATGTCATGAAGACCATGACCCATAGGATGTCGGGGAAACAAAAAAAATAACTTCCATCTCATGTTATTTTCAACATTATGGGCCTATCATACCTCAACCAGGACTTCCACTGGGTTCACACCATTTCAACGTTTTTATGGTTTGGAGGAATTCATTCTGATTGCATAAAAAATCTCATCATTAAATCTAGATGTAAAATTATTCCCCAAGACCTCCACCGAGGAGGAGCATCTCTTATACTTGGCATGTCTTAATGAGAAATGTTGTGTTGTTGAATTGGCCAATGAGACTCATAATAAGTGTGTTAAATCCAAATATGATAAATCCATCCATCCTCATGTCTTTTCAAAAGGTGACTTGGTCTTGGTTTATGATCAGGATCATGATACATTAGTCTCAGGTAAGTTTGAACCCCTTTGGCATGGTCCCTACATCATTAAACATGTCTTGCAAAAATGGTCCTACGAGTTAGTTGACTATGATGGGAATCTTCTTTTGGATCCTTGTAATGGGCTCTGGCTAAAAAGGTTTTATGCTTAGGCCACTTGGCCATATGATGCTTTGTACATAGGTGTGTTTTGGTTTTTGAGTGGTGTGATTTTCTTTTGTGTGTGTTTCTTGTCATGCTTTATGCTTGATATTTAGATGTCATTTTTCACCTTAGTTTACATGGGGCACATTGATGACACCACCCATAGTACCAAAAATATTGCTTCCATTCCCTAGGTGATCTTCTCACCCATATACGAATTGGTGAGTTCAGGGGGATTTTACCTTGGTCCTACAACCAATAACATTGCGAAGTATAGTTCTTTCATTGAACTTTTTTCCAAAGTGCTTACTCTCGACATCCCCCATTTAGTTGTCAAGCTAAACTCCCAACTTGTGGTATCATAGTTGAATAAAACCTATAGTATCTGAAATCCCATGTTACTGCAAAAGTATTTGAGGGTTCGTCTTATTAAATTCTACTTTGAATACATTGAGTATTTCCATGTTCCATGAGTATCTAATATGTTGGCTGATTCATTGGATAATTATGTGTTATAATGACATTTGTCACATTAATTAAGCTTTTTGGCATGCATGTACATAAAG
>JASDQU010202272.1:8117-18713 GCA_032191745.1 Picea mariana | reverse complement strand
CTGATATCCGTGCAATAACTCTGTAATCTTGTGAATGGTAGCATCATCCCAACAATCTCCGACATTGGAAAGCTTCGGTGTCTCCTCTGTCCCAATATTGACTTTCTTTATTTTGATCAACTGTCCTATGAATGGAATCTCAACTCCTGGTCCTTCCACATTTCTGTGGCCTTCTTTCTCAGTGATGTCTACCTTCCTCGGATCTTCATCTTCATCGGCATTAATGTTGTAACATCCTTGCAATTTCTGGAATGGCGCGGTCCATTCATCCTCTTCTTGCTCCAAAGGGAGGCCAGATGCCTCCTTAAATAATTTTTGTCTCACAATTTGTAATACTTGGTCTACTGAAGGAAATTCACTTTCAAACAAAAAGGTGGTTACAAAATTATGGATCATACCTTCCCAATCTGAAGTGACGAGGCACAACTCCGCTTGAAGGTACCAGTTGATAGGAATCGTGTCTAGCATGTTAATGAATCTGTGCACCCATTTTTCTCGAGGAATGTCACTCCAGGCCTCTTCGCAGCTTCTCACATGGTCCTTTGGGAAACTTTGACCTTTGTACCTCACTTCGCAGCTTCCTACTTGTTTTGAAAACCGCGTTGTCATCAAAGTTCAACCTTTTGTCCAGTCTGTGATGTTTCCTTTGTGCATCCCCCACCATCTTGCTGGTGTGGCTTTCATGGCCTCATCCATTTCCAAAAACCTTTGTTGTGTTGGTACACTTGTCTCAAACTCTGATAAGAATTTTTCTAAAGGGTTCATCCCATCAAATGTGGGTAAGTTACTCACTGTTGTGACGATCCAACGAACCTCTCTGGTTAGTCTAGCACATATTCTGGTGTAGACTTCATACATTTGGTTCTGCCAGTTCTCCAACGCTTCTTCTGATTTTGATGAACATGTGTTGTTGCTTCACCAACTCAGATTCCCATCGGCTATAAGATTGATATAATCCTACTGTCTGGCTATTAGTTTGTAGATGTTTTCCAGTTTGTACGCATGATCTTATTCTCTGATAGGCTCTATTTATCGAGGACCCTCATATGGATCTAAATGTGCAATGAACCTAAGTCCATCTCTTTCAAATGTCATATGCCTCTTCTTTAGATAAAAAACAACAGAATTGTTGAAGGCCCAATCAATTCCTAATAATGCAGGATAAGGGCATCTGTCATCAACAATTTCAATTACTTCAAAATCTACAAAGGTTATAACTCCATCGATGTCCACAAGGACATGCTCCAATCGTCCAAATGGGTTGACAGCTTGCTGATTAGCCATTCTAAGTTTGATAGGGGAATAGATAAACTTCGGTTTTCCCATCAATTCCCAGGTTTTCTTCGTCATGAAATTTACCTGCGACCCTAAGTCGAGGACCACATAGTCTATATCATATTCTCCTATTTGAGCATTCAGGTGTAATTCTTTATTTGTCCTTCTCCTTTTCCCAATTTGTGCACTACCCTATTCAGTAAGGAGTCTATCTTTCCTAGCTCATACTTCTTGATTAAATCTTGTAATTATTGTACAATGATTTTATCTTGAATCAACTTAACACAAGTGCACAAAAATTCCATGAGTTTTCTTACCTCTTTTCCTTCTGTTGGCGATGCAGATTGATCAAACACCTAAGGCATGCCATATTCTTTGATTTCTAGTTGTTTCTTTGATGAAGACCCTTGATCTCCTTTGAACTCTTTTCTTGCCTCCTCAAATATATGTCTTTCTTTCTTAGCATCGAATGTTGGGGTCTTCTCTGTATCTTTCCTGACTCTATGGTCATTTGTTGTCTTTCCTTGGGCTGCTCTGTCTTCTCCTGTAGTAGCGCCTCCTCAAGTGATAACAACGACTCTATGGTCTGCTTCATGAGGTTCAGCATATATCATTTGTACTTGTGGGTTTTGCTGAGGTCTTCATCTTTCCTAAATCTTAGCTAGCAGAAAATGGCAGTCCTTGATGACATGCTCGAAGGAATTGCAATAATTGCAGGTTGTGCAAGGGTTCTGGCAGTCCCTCACTAAATGTCCTGGCTGTGCACAGTTGTAACAAATTATTTTTCCTCAGCCTCGACCCATACCTCCTCCTCGTCTTCGTCCTCTATATCCACTACGAGGATTGAAACTTCCTCTTCCTGGAGAATTATACTGTGCATTGTTTCCTTCTTGGTGTACTTCGCCTTGGATCTTGTATATGTCTCTTGATCTTTCATGCATCAGGTCAAAATCCCTACAATATCTATCATCGTGCCCTATGGAATTACATAATGTGCAGTACAAGTTTGTGGGTGTCTGGACATACTTATACATATAGTAGCACTCACCAGGGCGATGTCAATTTCTGCATACTTCACACCAGGGCAGGTTAACTTGCTTCAAGGGGCTCAGTGCTCCTGAGGCCAAATATTCATGAAACATGGGACAATGTTCTTTATCATGACCTTCGAATTTGCATCTTACACACCATATATCTTCTCTTTTTTCCTTCCCCTTGTCCTTCTTCATATCCTCAACCTGTAGAGACAAACTAGTCAGCTGGCTCAATATCTGGCTCATGCTTGAGCTAGATTCTCCCATAGGTGTTGATTCAAGCTTCATGGCAATCTCCAAATCTTCTACCTATGATGAAATATTCTGCTGCATCAGGGGAAATCTGATGTGTGGTAAAAGAGCAGTGATGAACCATTCTTTGTTTTGCTCATCTGGGTTCTTAAAAGTCTATCGGCCTGTTAGGGTCTTGAATCTCTGATTGAACTCCCAAATAGGTTCAGATACCTTTTGTTTGATCTCCTTCAGCTCAGTAATACACTGTGACTCTGACTTAGGTTTTTTAAACTCTGCAACCAACGCATTCTTGATCTCATTTAGTATCTTAGGCTGCGCAAGTCCTTGGACAAGCTTCATGTACCATATCAACGCACGATCCCTCAATGTAGTGCTAAAATGGTTTCTTTTAATGGATTCATCGGTAATAATTTTAATGTTCCATACAGCCTCACACAGGAACCAGTGTTGATCAGGATCTTTAGATCCATCTCCTTTAAAGATAGGGAGCCTCATCTCGTTTTCCATAGAGCTTCCTAGGTTTCCTGTCTGAGTAGATGTTGAACTACTAGTAATAGTAGTCTACGGACTCTGGTGATTCAGAATATTCTAATTACTTAGCGTTTCTTAAATAAAAGAAGGATTGGTATTACTTACTTCAGTGGTCTGCGTGGTTCCTGATGTTTCTGGCTCGTTCTGGAAAATTTCTTCAGCTTCCTCTTTCTTTGCTCTGGTGGGTTCTGAATGTTCTTCATTTGTCATATCTGCCTCTTCTCCACTGTAGAAACCCTCGTCTCCATAGTTTTTCTTGAATAGGTTCTCAATGTGAACCCCTTGAAATACTTTCCCACTGTGCATATGTCCATCTTCTGTGTCACTGTCGTTGTCCGAATTCTTGAACATTAGCATTTTCGGATCCAACCAATCTACTATATATTCAAGACGTTCTTTTCATACAAAATCTTGATTCTTATCTTTAGAAATTGTAAAAATTGTCCTCTGGGTCCTTTGAAGAAGTATCTCTCGGCCTGGCTATATGATTATGTTCTGTCAACAACAAATTTGGTGATATACCCTCCAATGGTACTATCGAACCAGTGATCTACAACCCTTGATACAACGTTGTCGACTCTCTTAACCTTCTTAATCAAATCTGACGTCCAAACCACATGAGGTATAGATCTGATCTCGAAATGGGTATCGGCTAACCTAGATAACCACTCGTATAGCTCTTGATGGATTCCTCCAAAGAAGATCTCGTGAATATCGATGAAGATGTGTCTCTGCATCCAACCTTCAGTACTTAGCTTAGGGCTCTTGTTTTTGGCTTCAACGAAGTCCCTCTCTTGATCCTCTATCCACTTCTAAATCTCTGTCTTCGATGGGAACCACCTTGACATTCCCTTACACAGATTCCTGTCCTGACAACGGAACGATTTTTTGGCACAAGGGAAGACCCGAGGTTCACTCCAAGAGTGCACCAACAAGCCCTAGCTACTGGCTCTTTCAGTAGCACCTGGGAAGCAGATGCAGTCTCACCTGAAGCAGCTAAGAGAGGGGTTGCGGGACAAGAATGTCTACAACCAAGGGAATATCAAGTGGATCTATCACAACAACAATACAACATTCATATATCACTTATCATCTAGGTCTATCCTGCGCAGCTATAGATCTGATCTAACATAAGATTGCAAATAACAATATAACAATGATAGAGATCCAGGCATCAATCACACATACGACACAAAATATACGTGGTTCACCCTCTCTCTAGGGCTACGTCCATATAACTATGTTTATGATTTATTAAGGTAAAGCATACAGTTCTTATCTGCGCTCTTAGCTAGCAGATCTTCTTACTTCTCTCTCTTTCTCTCTCCTTCCTGCGCACCCAGCTACAGGACTTGACCTTCGCACACAACTGAAGTCTCACAATACAATTCTCTCCCTCCACAACAGAGCTATAACAACAATATCATACCAATACTCAATGAACAACCCAACCCAGGTCCTCTTGACCTTTATTTATACATTACAATCCCTCACCGACAACCTTAGGTCGAAACCTAGGTGCCAAAACCCTAGATACCAAAACCCTAGGTGTCTAAAACCCTAGGTCAACTTGAAACACTTTTTTCAGGCTTCGCCAGCATGTCTTTCCTTCTTCACCGTGCAGTTCTCCAAAGCATCCAATGATGGCTTTCTCTACTTATTGAGTTGTCCATGATCCTTCTTCCTTGTTGATCTATCATCCATGATCTCCTTGTCCAACGGCTTGATTTTTCGCACTTCGCTCCATCTTTCCTGCTCTTTTGCTCACTTCGACTCAGTGACAGTTACTGTGTCTCCTGTGAAGCTCTCTTTTTACTTTTCCTTCCATAACCAAGGGCCAACAATAAGCAATGGATATCATGGGGGATGCATTAACTATATACATTATTACAATATTTGCATCATTGAAATATCAATTTAATAATATTTGTTCTTTTTGATAGGTGGAGGATTGTACAAATAAAAATGAAGGGAGATTGTTCCATCCAATAGATTGTGTTTTTCATAACTAAATGCAAGCTTCGTTGAAGTATTTAATCACAATCAACTCACATTTGAGATTTCAATTCTCATTCCAGCACCCGTTCCCGTCTGAAAGCAAAGGTTGTGAAAGTGCCACATCTTATAGTAAGAATTAAGAGATATTGTTGCATCACATTTAATTAAGAGAACAAAATACAGTTTAGAATTTATGTCATGCCCTTTTCCAGGTGGTGAACTTTGAGCTAAATATTTTAGAAAATGAAGCTAAATCAGAGAAATACGACACATGGTTTTTGTGCATAATATGCCTAATTAGGTCCCATGCGGATCGTTTCCTGAAATTATAAATGGATTTAGAGCCATATCGAAATTAAATATCAGACAGATCCGGACCTCTGTATGGACCTTCATCTGGTCCTCATTACAAAACTTAGAGCGCAACATATTTGGCCATTAGCATACCTGTGGGTGTTTTCGGGAAAAACCAGAACATGGGTATTTTACCCATTATCATCCTCCTTCTATTTCTCCCATTGCATTTCGATTTAGACAGTTGACACTAGCTCTTATATTCGAGCTACGATTTTAAGAACTCATAGTTTATTAATAGCATAGCTAAATGAATTTCTAGTTTTGAGAGAGAGTAGACCCTTTCAGTGGTCAACCTCTCAGACTCTATATATACTTGAGCTTGTTAGCATGATGGGACTAACTCAGGAAAAAAAATCATGAACTCTGTGTAAACTTGGCTCTATTATTCATTTTAATGCATATTTATAAATCAAGCTGAAGTTGTGATCAATTCATGAGATAGAGTACCACAACTGCTTGGGGGGGGCACTAGTAGTCTGTGTGTCTTGTTCATTTGTCTATTTGGACTTCTAACCTCTCTTTTCCAGGAACTATTCTAATTTCTCTTTACAATCATTTCCTCATAATTATTTTGTATATTTCATTTCCTTATATTTATTCTAACTTATCTTTTACTGTTATAATCTCTTTTTACAATCATCTCCATTGTGTATTTCAGTTGTATTAATCACTTTTTCTAATTATAATATCACTGTAATTATTCACTTGAATTACTTACACCATGTTGTAAATAAAAATCATCTTTGTAAATGGATCACTAAGAACTGTGTATATTTATCAAGAAGTTGTGCATGACCAGCTAGGATAGATTAAACTAACCCCTCCAAGACAGTATAATCATTATATTTTTGTCTGAAGTATTTCTAGTTTAAAGTACAGTAGCATAAGTATTTCTGATTAAGAACAATAGCATAATTTGATTGAAGTATTTATTGTTTTAGTACAATAGTGTAATTTCTGATTTTGAGAATAGTTCATAGGTTTAATTAATTACAAGAACATGTTTTTCATATTTCTTCAATGGAAAAGTTCTCAGTATATTGTTTTGTTTCTAATTTGAATTAAGTAAATGAATCATAGAGTTAGATTTCAATGTTTCTAATTTTTTGAGGAAATCAATGTTCTAATTTGAATTAAGTAAATGAATCACGGAGTTAGATTTTCAAGTAAAAAGAGTAATTAGAATAGTAATCTTTCATACCTAGTCTCATGTTTTTCATAATATATTCTTGCACTAGTTTTCTCGCATTTTAAATTTTCCAATAGATTTAAATCACCAATGGATAGATTAATGACCTAATTCGTGAGATATGGTCACTCCGTGTTGGGTTTCTTCCCTAGGTGAATTTTTTTTCTAGTTTGTTTAATATCGTGCTGCTGATTAGATTAGATTGCTAGATTAGAGCTATAGACTTGCACATACAATGCTATAACCTCGAATCTTATGAGCCCCGAGTTGAAAATTTAATGTCGAAATAGATAGCATATAATTCTCTTGACATTTTTGGCGTCGTTTCCGAGGAGGTGCTAAATGGATTAGAAATTAGGTAGGTAGGTTGCATTGAATTACAAAACAAGGGGGGAGAGGAAAGTTTAAGATGAGAGGTAAGAACCTGCACATCCATTTTAATGGATTGCTCCAAAGCCTTGTTGTTCCCTTTCTGCAAGAGTGTTTACTTTTTCTTCAAGTTTATTTACTTTTCTTAGTGTGTTTACTTTCCTGCAAGTGTGCTTTCTTTCTTGCAATTGTGTTTTATATTTCAAGGGATAACTCTTGTGAACAGATAAGTCGGTGACAACAAGATCTAAAGTAGCATGAGGAGTTCAAGTTTGCATTAAGTAGTGTTCTTCAATATTTTCAATTAATTTCATTTCATTTTTTATTCAATAGCGTTAATTTTTAGTTATTATTTCATTGGGTGTTGCAAGAACCCAAGATACTCACCCATGTGTTTGAAAACACTCATCAACAGACAAAATGAATGCAAAGATGATAATCTTGGAAGAACTCTCTCAAATCCCGGCAACAGTTGAGATTTCTCTTTCTCAGGAAAAACGTATTTTGGCACTAGCCAAAAATTTATCTACCTCTCCGGAAATACTAGAAGGATCAAAGTTCCCTGAGTTACAAAAAAAGTATCCTTGCCAATCCGCGAAGGAAGATGAAAACCTAGAGACTACATCAGATAGAGAGCGATCATTAAGATCTGAGGTTGAGGAGTTATCAACATGCATATCAACATATCCTTCATGTACTAAAAAAATTAATCATCCAGAAAAGGAGGATATGTGTAGAGATTACATTGAAAATTGGTTTCAAGAGGTTATCAGGCCACAATGCCATTTTCTTCTTCAATGCTTCTTGCTGCCAAATAAAATAGGTCGGTTGATTCCTCATATCCAGGAAATCATTGAGGTAATTGTTTCATATGTGGATATGGGTAAGTTTCTTATTCTACTATGCACATGGTTACATTGGAAAAGTTCTTACACTTGAATAAAGAGTTTTCTTTCTTTCTAGGTAAAGTAGGATAATATGTACCTAAATAAAAAGTTGCGTGATTAGTTATCTTTTCATGCAACTTCACTTTTTGTTTTCTTTTCAAATAAAAGAACTAAGAAGAAGAATATATTAAATGATTTCAAACCAAAACAACTTGAAACTTTGTTTTTCTTATTCCATACATAATTCAAACTACTCATCATAACAGTTGCTCAAGACCAAACTTTAATGCATTATGGGGATTTACTTAAATTTTAAAGGTCTACATAGTAATACCTATAGGTAACTTGTACATCCTCGTTTCATATCGGAGCTTGTTATTCAAGCATCCTTATCAAATAGTAGTAGGAGAGTGGATGCCACTCCTACTTGTGAGGGAACCCTACTATAATTATATATGAAGAAGATAGACTTAGGGACTAGAGACACCATTAAGTCATTCTCTTATGGCCTCATCCACTAAACATTAAGTAAGTTTGACCATGATATGCCTTTGGACTAATATAAATGCATAAGTCTATTTTTCATGCGAACAATATTTTATGGGAAATTTATAGATCCATATACCATCCCATTCCATGAAAAGTTTTTCAGAGTTTCCTCCCCATATCATTACAGAAGCAATACATACATACAAATCTTAATGGTGGTGGTAAAGGCTATAATATGGGTGTAAGAGGATAACCAACCAGGATATTGAACATGTCTATTGGCAGTGGGTACAAGCCTATGGGATGACTAGGAAAACCCATCAGGGTACTAAATAGTCTCACTGGCAATGGGGCATTCTGCCTGGAGAGGATATTTCTTAGATATCAAATTTACCCCATTGGGGTATAGAACAGGCTTGCTGGCAATGGGTTCTAAATTTGATGTCTTTTACTCTGCCTAATCTATATTTGTCTGTATGAACGATATACTTTTGTAAATCCTTAAGAAGAATCATGCATGTTTGAACAAAAGGGCTAAATAAATCTCATCTAATTGATGAATGTCTGTAAGATAATCTTAAGACCCTGACATTTAATTCATACTATACCTAGGATGTCACTATCCTAGAGGTGGGACCCATAAGTGTAGGAGTGTAATGAACTCAGATGCAAACTTTATCCATATTACCTGAATGACAATAAGCCTTTGAGAAAGTAAGCAGGGATGACTGGTTTCCTATGGATTTTATAGATCATCTATACCCTCATGTTTTCTATCTACGGACTTGAGGAAAATCCCCTATTATAACTTATATGGTCTTCACAAGCATAAAATGTTACCAATTGATGAAACTGTATATATTGAGGAACGTGAATTATTATGATGTTGTTTTGGTCCTATCACAACATGACATTAATATTTTTCCGAAAAAGTATTGTTAACAATACTTGGGCGTCAAAACGAACAAATGAAAAAATTCAATTAATTCATGGCATGAGAACATGCCATATCTTTGCTCTGGGGAACGATGGGCTCCTAAAATACCTCATTTCTTTCACTTCATTTCACTATTTTATCATCATATTTGACCATAATCCATTCCCTTCACACTTTAAAGCATACCATTTGTTTATAATATATATTGATTAGAAGCATTAAAAATAAATGATGTGTGTTTATACTGTTTAATGTATTTTACATGGTTTTAACTAATTTGTAGATGATAAACTTAGTGTTATGAACAACTTGTTTTATATAGCTATACAAACCAATGAACATATAAGCAATGTATATCATGGGGGATGCATTCACTAAATACATTATTAAAACATTTGCATCATTGAAATATAAATTTAATACTATTTGTTCTTTTTGATAGGTGGACGATTGTGCAAACAAAAATTAAGGGAGATTGTTCCATCCAAYAGATTGTGTTTTTCATAACTGAATGCAAGCTTCGTTGAAGTATTTAATCACAATCAACTCAGATTTGAGATTCCAATGCTCATTCTGTCACCTGTTMTAGTCTAAAAGCAAAGGCTATGAAAGTGCCACATCTTATAGTAAGAATTAAGAGATATTGTTGAAGCACATTTAATTAAGAGAACAAATTACAGTTCATAATTTATGTCACGCACTTTTCCAGGTAGTGAACTTTGAGCTAACTTTTTTAGAAAATGAAGCTGAATCAAAGAAATACGGCACATGGGTTTTCTGCATAATATGCCTAATTAAATATCGAAATTAAATATCATACATATGCAGACCTCCATATGGACCTTCATCCAGACCTTCATTCGGTCCTAATTACGAAACTCAGAGTGCAACATATTTGGCCATTAGCATACTTGTGGGTGTTTTCAAGAAAAATTAGAACATGGGTTTTTTACCCATTATCGTCCTCCTTCTATGGCTCCCATTCTATTTCGATTTAGACAGTTGACACTAGCTCCTATATTCAAGCTATGATTTTAAGAACTAATAGTCTATTAATAACATAGCTAAATGAATTTCTGGTTTTGAGAGAGAGTCGACGCTTTCAGTGGTTGAACTCTCAGACTCTATATATACTTGAGCTTGTTAGCATGATGGGACTGAACTAGGAAAACAATTCATGAACTCTGTGTAAACTTGGCTCTGTCATTCTTTTTAATGCAGATTTATAAATCAAGTTGAAGTTGTGATCGATTCGTGAGCTAGAGTACCACAACT
>JASDQU010202270.1:0-12002 GCA_032191745.1 Picea mariana | reverse complement strand
GCTTCTCATTTTGATACTTTTGGTCTTCGGATGAAAACACTTTTTTCTAAAAAATGCTTATCATTATATATATACATGAGGCTTCTATCGGCTTACTTTCTTTAATGTGAATTGTGGTTGGATTTACATGTGTCTCAAATGTCTGTCTAACACATAATTAGCTAATGCATATGTTAATGTATTTAGACATCTAGGAATATGTTGATATTCAATGTAATTGAAGTAACATTCCAAGAGGTGAATTCGTAGATATACTCATAACAAAGTAGGACTTCATATAGAATAGAAATTACTTAACTGTAGTACCACTAACTGTGAATCCAATCATACAACAAAGTGACAGATTCCAAGTGAAATAGTGTCGGTCAAAAATTCGATGATTGCACTATAGTCCATGATATTGTTAGTTGAACGACTGAGGCATACATTGTGTAGACTGATTAACTCATTTGTAGGTGCATAGATTTCCCAAGACGTATATGTTAGGTTATGAGTACTACAACTAGCACCTTCGACGAAGCCAATATAGGGTAGTGAAGACATCGACATATGGAAACCAATCATAATGCAAGGTAAGAAGCTAGGGGTCGAAACCAAATAACGAAAAAGCACACAAAAGTACGATACAGTAAAAATACAAGAACTCATGCAAAGATAACCTAAGGATAGTACTTCTTTAAGTAAAGCCCATTTCTGGGTTCACTCAAAGGAATGCCATCATAATCCACTAACTCATAGGCTCACTTCTCCAACACTCGTTTGATGATATAAGGGCCTCGCCACATAGCCTCGAATTTTCTGACCCCTAGTAAATCACGATGTTGTTCATAGAGGAGAACTAGATCAACTTCGGAGAAAAAATGTGGTTTGACATGCTTGTCGTATTGGTATTTTACGCGTTTCTTCTGGGTTTCAATAACCAGGGTGGCATCACGATGGGTTTCGTCTAATTACATTAGATAGAATAGACATTCTTCCTCAGCAGAGGTGTTTGGGAGAAGTTCAATGGCTAGCTTCAAAGATGGGATCTCACATTCAATCGACAGAACAACTTCGATACCATACACTAATTGAAAGGGTGTAAATCCTGTGGAAGACTTCATCGATGTTCAATAGGCCCATAATGCTGAATACAACATTGTGTGCCAACATATCTTGTGAATTCCTATTATCCATCAAAGCATAGTGATAAGAACTTTGTTTATTTCTTCAACTTGGCCATTAATAGGGGCTTGAGTTTTCATGTCGAGGACCCAACTTTTTTGTAAGCTCGGACATCATGAAATTTTTAAAATGGCTACCGTGATAAATAAAAATATCTTGTAGGATTCCAAATCAAGTGATGATATGATTGAATATGAATAGGGTTGCAGTTTTTCCAGTGCTATCGAATGTAGGCATTGCCTCGGCCAATTTCTTGATATAATCCATGGCTACGATGATGTATCCATGCCCCCCGACCGAGTGAGGGTTACATGTCATGAAATCAATGCCCCATTTCACGAAGGGACCAATGGAAACCACGGGGTGTAAAGGAGCAGGATACGATCTTATTTTTTTATTGTACGTTTGACGAGCATGGAATTTTTGGATGGCAATGATACAATCTTTAAATAAAGAAGGCCAAAAATACCTTGCTCGTAAGATGTTTTAGGAAGTGGAATACCCAGACATATGACCACCACATGATCCAGAGTGGCATTCATTAAAATCTTCCTCAGCCTCATCGAAGGTGATACAACGTTGAAAAATAGAGTCAACACCACGGCGATAGAGAGTGTCACCGAGAATTATGTATTGATGGGTTTGATATCATATGCGATGACGGTCTGTACTAGGGAGGTTGGGCCAGAAAGTTTGAGTCTGGAGATAAATGATAATATCTTCATACCAAAAGTCATCAGAACTGATCAGAAAAAGGGATTCATCGGGAAGAGAATCCTCTGCCACATTTTATGTCTCAATGAAGGGAAGGTCACATATCAATTTGTCAAATACCAAAGATTTCTTAGAATTAGCGCCTTCAAACTCTAAGTCAAACTACTGGAGAATTACTATCCATTTGGAGTACTTTCCCTCTAGAAATTTGCATGTAAGGATATGCTGCATAGGGTTGCAATAAAAAATAACAGTGGTCTTGCGTAAGACTATATAGTGACAAAAACGTTGGACAACTTGAATAGCTGCCAAGGCCATCTTTTCCACATGTAGGTATTTGGCTTCGGTAGTCGTGAGACTCTGACTCAAATAATAAATTACATGTTCGTTGTGTGAATCATATTCTTGGACTAAAACCATGGCAATGGTAGAGTCCGAAGCGATGAGATAGTGGAAATAGTCTTGACTGTAATTTGGTGGGAAAAATAGTGGTGTGCGTGTTAGGGCAAGTTTCAAAGATTCGAAGGCTTTGTTGGCAGTCTCATCCCATACAAATTCATAACCCTTCTTCAACAATCGAGTAAATCCTAGTGTTAACTCAATGTAGTTGGGAATGAATCGACGCAAAAAGTTTTCCTTCCCTTGCAAACTTTGGAGCTAGCGTAAGGTAGAAGGAGGAGGTATATTAAGGATATCCTCAACCTTCAAAGGTTCCACCTTAATTCCTTGAAGTGACACAATAAAACCCAGGAGTCGGCATGAATCCACTCAAAAAACACATTTGTGTGGGTTCAAGCGTATCCAATAGAAATGACAATGAAGGAAACTTTCTCGGAGGTGTGCCAGATGGTCTTGGCGTCGCATGGAATGTGTCGGTAGATCAATGAGATACGGTTGTACAATGTGCTTGATATCGTGAAAATCATAAGACATGGCACGTTGAAAATTCACACTAGCGTTCTTCAAACTGAAAGGTAATTTCCGGTAGAAAAAATTACCCCAAGGACAAATGAAAGTGATTTTATGTTGATCCGTGGGTAAAATGTTAATCTGATTATAGCTAGAGAAACCATCCATTAACGAGAAGATTTCACTCCCGGCGCAATCATCGACTATCTTGTTGATGAAGGGGGTTGGAAAGTTGTACTTGGGGAAATATTTATTGATGTCTCTATAATCGACGCATACATGGATCGTGCCTTGTTTTTTATTTACCGGAACTATATTGGATACCCAATCGGTTAAAGCCACAGGATAGATAAAACCGGCTTTGAGAATTTTTTCAACTTCGATTTTGATTGCGGCGGCTTTACGAGGGTGGACTGGGGGAAGTCTCTGCCAAATGGGTTTAGCATTCGGATAGGTTTTAATTTCATGTATAACAATATCCAGGTCAATACCCGACATCTCTTCATAGCTCCACACGAAAACATCACGAAATTCTTGAAAGAGGGACTTATAAGTGACGACATCATCAGTGGAGCATGAATCTCTGATGTGAACATTTTTGAAAACTCTAGGTTTAATGGATCATCGAGACTTGGCGNCTTATAAGTGACGACATCATCAGTGGAGCATGAATCTCTGATGTGAACATTTTTGAAAACTCTAGGTTTAATGGATATGTCAAGAGGAATGGTGGGCGAAATGTTACTTAGGTTCCCTTCATAAATCACATCGTGTGTGGACTCGAAAATAGAGGAAATGACAACAACGATCAATGGAGTCAAAATCCGTTGGTAACTCTTGATGGTGTGTTGTTCGAGGAAGATAATGGAACGATGATGTCCATCATCCCATGGGGTGTATTCCATGGACATAATTGACATGATCATCTCATCCGTAGGAAATATGACGTGAAACGGATTGGGAGATGAATCACCAAGAGAGGGAGTAGAAGGGGTTGTCAATTGAATAACTTGATAAGTGGATTCAACCAGACTTAAGGGCATTTGTTTGCCATAGTGAAGGTAATCACTAGGGTTAGGTACTATCCACGGGTCATAAGATGTAGGAGTTTCATGAACAGAGGTGGAAATCATGTTGAGTGAGGCAACAAAAGGAGGTGGGATGTCGGGTGGTGGGATTGGGAATGTACCCATCAAGGTTGAATCTTTGAGAAGACCCACACCGACATTCTCGTACCCGAGAGGTGTCTTCGAAATAAAGGGCACGTTGCTAGTATGAGAATCAGAATTGAAAAAGGCTAGTTGGTCGATGGTAACAAACTTTAATTGGTGTAGGAAACGTACAACATAGAAAAGGGTAGACACAACTGCACGCATTGAATCAATCCAGCTACGACCAAGTAAGAGGTTATAATCAAGAGGTGCATCAAAGACCTCAACTTTGACATTGACTGACTTGCCTTCCAACGTAATAGACAATGAGGGAAGAACACCGTAGGGTTCAAAACCAGAGCCATTGAAGGCCTTAAGTGTGTTGTGTGACTTGATAAGAGGAAGAGATCCAATGGCTTTCCAACAAGTGATAGACATAACGTATGTCGAGGCACCCTCATCAATAATGGTTCTACATATATTCTTTTTCTCTATGATAAATTGTATCTGAAATGCTAACTGAGGAGGTAGCCTTGGAATGTGATCTTTGAGGTCAAAGATTATCAAATTCGTATTCATGGGATCAATTCCACCGATGGCCTTTAACAATGCCTTCCGTTGAGCGGGACAACTTTGAAGGACTTTGAGAGCTGACATCGTGGAGGGTGATTTTGCAAGATTTTATACAATACTGTAATAACCCTAATTTGCACCAAACATGCTTACTTGGCATCATGTCATCTCAGATTCCTTCTTTTCCAAAACACTACTGAACAACTCTTCTTAAAAATACCTTTTTTAAAAAGGCCCACATGCCCTACTCCACTATTGCATGCGTGTACACGTTATCTGACTCAATAGAACTCGCGTGTACCTACAAAAGCACGAAAAAAGGATAGTTGTTGACAAAACACACAGCTTTGGGTACGTTAACTAAACCTTTCGGCCATGCATGGCCGGTCATTCGACCAAATACCTAGCTCCTTCTAGCCTATAAAATAAGAGGTAGGGGTCCCATTTAAGAAGGAGAAAAATCATAGTAAAGAAACTATACCCAATTGAGAATCCCCCTTGTCCCAACCTTTAGCCATCCTTGTGCAAAGAGAAGTATAGAAAAAAGAAGTTGGAGGACAGTTGAAGAGGAGCCCAGGACCAGTTTCGTGGAGTAGTGTTAAGAACATATTGTAAGTTTACTCTTGTGAAGATTAATACAAAAAGGAATATTTTTCACATCCCACCATATCATGTGTTCAAGTTGAATATTTATTTTATGATATTGTCACAACTAACCCAGCAATTAGTATATGAAATGCATGTTCGCAGCTCTCTGCTTGTTCATGTGTGAATGCAGGTCAGCTTTGGGAGGAGTCTTGCAATCAAAGAGCGAGTGAAAGAAAAGGGATCGACATCAAACGAAGGACTTAAAGTAGAGTTATCAAATCTTGTTTACACCTTTGTATTGTATGATTGTGGGGTTTTGTGTTGCGAGAATAGGAGAAAGTAGAAGCCTTTGAAATGGTCATTTTCTGCATGCATGATTAGAGCCCTTAAATGCTAATTCCGTAGGAGGGATTTTGACCCACAATAGAATTGGTGACCATACTGGGGACCTCCAAGGTTTTTTGGGAATATTTCTCTTGGGTATTTTTAAAAATTGGTTTCATTCCTTATTTTTAAAGTTTCTACAAAAGTCTGAGCTAGCAGAGATTCTGGTCTTCCATACTAGTTGTCTATTTTTCTTTGCTTAGCTGCATTTTTTTTACGGGAGTCACAGAGGTACATGTGTCCTGTATAAGGCCTTCATGCGTGTACCCACACCCTACCTTCACACATCCCGCGTGTACACGCTAGCTGATGAAGTGTCAGTCACATGTGTGAATTCAAAAAATTACTTTTTTAGAGAGGTAGTCATCCTCTCCCCTGTCAGGAGTGATCCTCCTCAGGGGTTTTCTGGATCTCATTCTGGTCTCTGTGTTTACAGTTTTATAGCTTAGGTACCACCTCAGATTGATTTTGTTCTATGAAATTTTCCTTAAATTGTTTTTCTTTTCTTTTAAAGTAAGTTTCTGGGTCTTCAAGGGACACTGGTTTTCAATACCAGTAGTCTCTACCAGTGTTTGATTGCTTGAATTTTCATTTTTGAAGTATTACAAAGGTACATGTGGCCTATCTAAGGCATGCACGCATGTACACGCACCCTGATATTACACAAACCGCGTGCACACACAGGTTGTTGAACTATCAACATCGTGACTATTGAGAAAATTTTTGTGTAAGGAGAGCTAGTCATCCTCTTCCTTATCAATAGTTATACCTCTCAGAAATTTCCTTGACTTAGTTTTATCCTCTGTCATAGCAGTGAGCAACTTGGGTTTGGTTACAAAAATAACTTTCTCTTTCATTGAAAAGTTTTTCTAAAAATTTTCTTTCATAGGGTTTTTAGACATGTGTGAGAGTCTACTTTAATCAGCTTGTGTGTTAACGTCAGTGACTCTTTGTGATATGCGATCAGACCAAAAGTTTTTTTGGTCTTTACTTGTCGTTATTTTTCCTTTTTGCCTTGCCATCATTAAATAAATAAAAAAATTCCTTTCATTTCTTTGTTTGATTGAATAATTGTTTGTTGAATTGATAATCAAGGAAGAGTTTTGTTTTCATAAGTTCTTAGTGGTTTACTTAGACATAAGTAGCTCGTAGTTGAGAAAAATATTGTGTTGAAGTTGACTGATTCAAAGATCTTAGAAATCATAATTTGAAAAGTTGGTTAGAAAATTAAAAAACGTAAATTTGAATTTGTTCAGAAAAATCATTTTGTTTCCAGTTTTCTGTTTATTTTCTCTTTTTCATCACTCAAAACATCACTAGTTTCATTTCCATAACCCTTGACTTAAGACAAGCCTTAAAAATAATGCTAAATCTAAAATTAATTAGACTTTTTATGTTTGTAGGGTCAACCAACTAGTTTAGGGTTAGGGCCTTGAATTAGGTTGGAGAGGAAACTCTTCAAGGCCATTGAATCAAACATTGGAGTCTGAGTTAGGGAGTGTCCAAGTCTAGTATCATAAAATTTATCCAGGACTCCCCTCTAACACAGGGGCTAAACATGAGGTCGCGTGCGAAAAGGTAGCATAGATAACCCCTCCAAAGCTAGACCAATTGTAGTAGAGAACACATATAGAGGGCGTGGCTTGGGATTCCATCGATTGCATTTGCCACGGAGCTTCGTGGGTATTGAATCCATTCAAGGTCCTCAGTTGTCTTCTAGACCACTTGATTTCGATACCCTTGACAGGTTTCAAGCTTGATACCCTACTCATTGTGGTATACTTGACTGTCAACTGTACCTGCCTGGTGACTGTTCGTGCGCTAGCAACCTAGTTGCCTATCGTTTTTAGTGAAATACATAGGTTAATGTGGGGGTATACCATCATACCTAGGACAAACATTGGGCCTTTCTTTGCAGAGTATACCCAGAGGGTTCTTCCATTTTTGAGTTGCACTTGCACCGGTAAGTTGCTCTAGCATTGGTTGTTGTAACTGTTCTTCCAACTAGTTTATTGTTGGCTTGTTTTATCTAGTAGAGAATTTTTCTAGTGTGTGTTGTTTTTTGTTGAACTAATAGAAACCCCTAGCGTGTCATTGATCTTCTCACACAGTGGAGGATCAAGAGCTCCACTGGTCATGAAGGATTCTGGGCCTACTTCCGGTTACACTGGACCCACCCTTGCCACCTCTAAGGAGAAAACTAGACCAACAAGGTTCATTTGAAGAGACTGGGTCACAGGAAAATGTACCTGACCATCCTCTGTTAGATGAAATTTTTGCACCTTTAAAAAGGGAAGCAATGGAAACAAATGTTGTCTCTTCTTCTGGGAATCCTCATATTCCCATCACGGTTGTCACAACCGGGGGTATTATACCTCTGAACCCACCGTTTCCGGTCTGGACCACCATGGTTTCGGCTGCCTCTACCTCAAGCAGTGGTCCAAGTTCTTCAATGGCAGTAGATACTCCTCCCTTCACCCAAAGTGCAACAGGCCCTACGTCTTCATATGGGATGCCTAGATCAAGTACAAGTCCTATACTTTCCTTCTCCACTCTACAGACCTTAGGTCTAGGGGCAGGGAGTTCTAACACTCCTCTACAAGGATCTATGGGAGGCCCTTCCACCTCTTATAATTTTTTCCCTTATGGGGGAGGTCATATACATCCTTCGTCCCCTTCACTCGGCGAAACTCACCAGCATTCCGCCGGGTCGAACACACTCAATAGTTTGTTTGGAGTAGGGATTCAAGGACTACCTTCTCATAGCATGCCAATAGGTTTGACACCATTTTATTTGTTCAGAGCATTTGGTAACAATGCTTTCTCGACTGGGGGAAACTCTGATTATGGACAACCAAATCCTGTGCAGGGTACTATTCCTGCACAGGGGGCAAACACAGGGATTCCTTCTGCACAAGGACCTTGGAAATCTTGGCAAGGATTGGTTTCCTCATCGGGAATTTTGATTGGGGGCAACCCCTTTCACAACCAATGGAATCCTGGGCAAGGTGCAGGACCTATGCCCATGGGATAGGTATGGGGAAACCCTTCATAAATCCCTTCTAACGCCCCACACGCCCAACTTTCTACATCCTATTACAAGAATCCACAGATGATGTCTCCTCAAATGTCGAATCAATAAGTTGGTCATGGCCATGGTTTCTACCAGAATCCTAGCCAGCAACCCAACTTTTCCTGGCAACCTGGTGCCAGTCAAACTCCAGGCCACTTTTTCCATGGTTATCAACAACAACCCAAAATACCTTTCTTGGCAACCTTGCATTTTCCAGACTTAACAAGGTTTTTGAATGATCCCATCTATCACAATCCACGTTGGCCCCCTGTGTTGACGAAATTTCCCTCGGACATACCAAAGTTGGAAGCCAAGCCTAACGAAGATCCAGGGGATCATGTGACCAACTTTCACCTTGTGTGCTCGTCTAATTTGTTGAAAGATGACTCCATACAATTGTGATTGTTCCAACGCATTCTCATTGGGAGTGTTACAAAATGGTACATTGAGCTTGACCGCTCAAGATACTCTTCCTTTGGAGAATTGGCAATGGCCTTCCTAAACCATTTTCAATTAGCTGTGAGATACGACGTCGGCACATAATTGCTGGCCAATTTTGAACAGAAAAAAAGTGGACCATATCTCTGATCACATCCAAGAATGGAGACGCCAGAAGAGTTTGATTAAGGTACCAGTCCCACTAGCATTCCTGCTTGAGTGGTTCCTTAAGTCTTTGGTCCCACAGTTATCCAAAGATGTCACAACATCGGGAGTGTTTTCTGAAGAAGATTCCATCATGAGAGCTCAACAACTTGAGCTCATTTATTCTCAGTCTGGTTTACTATACAATATTTTGTCGGATGCGCCATGATCCATACTTGATAAAACCAGACAGAGAGTTGGACCACATGTCGATGGTATTGTTGGTTGAACACAAACAAAGCCCGTTGAACAACTAACAAAGAAATTGTAGCAATTATCTATAAAACACATAGTGTCCAGCCAAAATACTGTTTCGGTTGCTCCCCCTACCCAAACGTCAAATGTACGCAGTGTGCAATCGAAAAATCTAAACGCCACCCAACAGCCTGATGGAAAGAAGAAACAGCGTAAGAAGGGTAAGGGGGATAAGAAACCCACTAATAATATTGGCGGGGGAAACACCGAGAAGAGGAAGGCGAAGTATCCATGTAACCTGTGTGCAGAAGACCACCCGACTCACCAATGCCCTTGACTTGCAAAGGCCCAAAATCTTTTGTCACAACAATAGCCTATTGTGTTAACGAACCCATTTCAACATGGGAAAAATCTAACATAAGCCTATACAAATGTGGAAGGGGGCAATCAAGGACCCCCTCCGTCTTTGAGCAATCTTGCATCCGCGAATGTGTATATGATGAAAGGTGATTCCTATATATCGATTAGAGCACATGACTACAGCAAGAAAAACACCTCTAAGAAAGGTAAAGAAGATGAAATCCCATCTCTTCCTCTCCAGATCAAGAAGACTTTGGGAGAAACAATGACACGCATCCCAAAAGGTGCGTTCAAGAAAGATTCTCACAACCCAAATGCAAGGGTCACCCAGAACTATTATGTGGTGGAATATTTGTCTCAAACCCCTTGTGCGATGTCTTCTTTTGAGGTCCTCCAAAGCTGCCCTTCCCAGAGGAAATATTTTTTATCCGCTTTAGGATCTACCGAGATTTGTAACCTAGGTACGATCATGCTTGATACGACCAAATTAAAACCTTGTCTCCCTTACCACGTAGCGTTCCAGATAGTAGTGGCTTACACCACGAAAACCTTTACTCGAAACATTTTCTGCATGGTGGTTGACGAGGGTGCCTCAACATTCGTAATGTCTTTGGCATGTAGGAAGGCCATTAGCTAGCCCGCATTGTCTCCTTCACCTACTCTTCTTACCGCTTTCGATGGTCGTTCGTTCCGACCACATAGCATCATCCCCTCTTTCCCCATGTAGTTAGGAGGGACGACCATGTGCGTTGAGGTGGATGTAGTTGATGCATCCCTCGACTACAATATTTTGTTAGGTAGAAGTTGGACCTATTCCATGCAAGAAGTGGTTGCTATAGTTTTCTGGGTCTTGTTGTTTCCACACGAGGGTCGGATAGTGACCATTGATCAATTGTCCTTCTCCCGACCTAACCCTTCATTGGGGGCATCCGCTGTCCCGATGATTGATAATCCTCAACATGGCATCATCAACGTACGGGTTGGTTTGTGCCCACCTTTGATGGGTACTTTCGATTACCCGCCTCCTCAAAGCGATGTTAAGTTCATATCAGACTACCATAAGGTTGAGATTTTCCAAGTTTCATCATTTCACACGACTTACTTCAACGATCCGTGGATTCTTCCTTCCCCATCAGCCACGATGGAAGGGACAGGGTACCATGGTATGGCCTTACCCTTGTCTGTGACAGAAGTTGCATACTCTATAGTCCAACAAACTTTCGCTGACCCCAATCCGTCTCCCGCACATGAGTTAGATCCGATCCTAGAGACTACTTGGGCTCAAGGTTCTCTTTTCGGTACTGATTCTTTGGACCTAGTCTTTCCCTTAGACGAAGCAATCATCGAAGAAATGACTCATCCAGACAAACCATGGGACAATCTCCATCATAGATCGTATTTTTTCCCAGAGTTAGGAAGAATCGAAGCAGGGGAATTCACTTTGACTATGACTGGAGAAAGGTCATTTCCTATCAATCGCTTAGCAACACATGTTATTTATGGCAAGGGTAATATGGAAACCATTGCTAAAAATATACCTATTAATATCTCCAGAACCCTTGGCATTGTGGAGAATGTTTTTGTCGGAGCTGATTGCTCCCCCGAAGAGATTCGAATCTACACGGATTTATTTAACGAATTCCACGACGTTTTTTCTTGGTCTTGCAAGGAAATTCCAGGCATCGACCCACAAAGTGTCGATCATGAGAAAACTTTGTTTTCTTTCAAGCTCACTTTGAGATCCAAAAGCAACATCCAAAGAGACTGCATTTATTCTTTTCGATCTTGTCTGGATTAACTGAGAAAAGTAACCTCTACGGGTCTTCTTTTAAGCCCTTTTCAGACCCTCTAAACATGAAAACATTGTCGAGCAATCTTGTTGACCTTTACGCTCTCTAAACTGAAATTTGAAGTCACATCTATCCGGTGGTAGTTTACCCCTTTTTCAGTCCAGATGGTCAATTGTACGAACAAAGGTATACTCTAGGAGCCTCGGTTCTCTAGAAGATTATTCTCAAGTTTAATTTTACCCTTTTTCGGGCCTGAGAGACTAAATTTACGAAAAAAGAACCCCCACGGAGTCCATAGTTAAGCTCTTTTTAGACTCCCTAAAATTGAAAAGATTGTTGAGTGACCTTATTCTTTCACACTCGTTAAACTGGTCCAGAATAACATTCCTGATGGAGTCCATCGTTAAGCTTTTTTCAGACTCCTTAAAAATGAAAAAATTATCGAGTGATCTTGTCTTT
>JASDQU010202269.1:6015-18960 GCA_032191745.1 Picea mariana | reverse complement strand
TATCCTTCTTGGCTTGCTTGAGGGACATCTGTTTGCATGGTTGCAGTCTTAAAAACACCCAATCTCCTACTTCAAAACTTCTTTCACTATGATGTTGATATTCTTGTTGTTTCATGTGATTTTGTGCCATGGTTAGGTTGTCCTTTAAGATTTGGAGAAATTGTTGTTGATGCTCGATGTGATATTCCACTACTTGAACCTTAGATTTTTGTTTTAGATAATAAGTTATGGAAGGAGGGTGGTATCCACGGAGTGCCATAAATGGTGTCATTTTTTTGTAGTATGAAAGGAATTCTTATACCACCATTCTGCCAAGGGTAACCATTTGAACCATTGTGTTTATTTATCAGAGACAAAGCAACGAAGGTATCCTTCCAGAAATTTTTTCACTATCTTAGTTTGTCCATCATATTGAGGATGATAGGATGAACTATGAGCCAATTGAGTACCCAAAAAAGAAAATAATTATGTCCAAAAATGTCTAGTGAAGATGGCAGCTCTGTCGCTTACAATAATCTTTGGGCTTCCATGTAGGTTTTGAACTGTCTCCATGAATGCATTGGCAACTGTATTGGATTTGAAGGGATGAGAGAGTGGAAAAAGTGTTTGTACTTGGTCAATATATCAACAATCACCATGATGACACTCTTTCCTTTAGACTTTGGTAACCCTGTGATGAAATACATGGAAACCTCCTCCCAGCCCTGACTTGGGATGGCTAATGGTTGTAAAAGACCTAGGGTCTTAATTTTTTCCACCTTGTTTTGTTGGAAAACCAAACATTCTGCCACAAACCTTCAAGCACCATTTTTAAGGCCATCCCAAAAAAATTCCTTCTTGACCCTATGGTAGGTTTTCAAAATCCCGAGTGCCCTCCTACTGGAAAGGTGTGCAATTCCAATAGTACCTTTTCTTTGAGTTGGGAATTCTTACATAAATGTAAGTGATCTTTGTACCATAGTGAATCATTTTTCCATGTAAATGTATCTAATTCACTTGAATCATGCTGCAACCTTTGAATGAAAGTCCACATGTTGTTTTCATTCTTTCATTCATCCCTCACTTCTATTATCCAATCGGGTTGGATGATCGAGACAGTACAGAGAAAGGCCTCAACATCTTCATCCTTTATTGAGAGTGCATCTTCCACAACATTTTACTTCCCTTTTTATAGATAATTTCAAAATCATAACCCGATATCTTGGTCACCCACTTTTGTTGTTCTTCTAAAGATAGTCTTTGTTCCAAGAAGTATTTAAGACTATCATGATCTGTTTTGACCTTGAAGTGCCTACCTATTAGGTAAGGGCACCATTTCTTCAATGCATGTAGTATTGCCATCATTTCCTTCTCACAAATGGGTCTGTGTAAATCCTTTCCCTCGAGTGGTTGACTTTCAAAAGAAAGGGGTCTTCCTTCTTTCATTAGAACAACACCAATTCCATTTCCTGAGGCATCACATTCCACAATAAATGTTTTTGTGAAGTATGGTGTGGTCAAGACAGGACATTTGCACATCACCACTTTAAGTTGTTCAAAATCTTGAGTTTCCTCTATAGTCCATGAAAGTGCATACTTCTTAGTTAATGTTGTTAAAGGTGTTGCTATTCTTCCATAGTTCCAAACAAACTTGCGGTAGTAACCTGTCAAACCCAAAAATCCTCTAATATTATTCAATGTTTTGGGAATCAACCAATCCATCATGGCCTTAATCTTGTTAGGGTCTACCTTGATACCTTCATGAGATACAATATGACCCAAATAATCTAGCTCCTTCACCCCAAAGAAACATTTGGATGATTTCGCATATAGTTGTTTCTCATTTAGTAGTTGTAGCACCTTGTCAACATGTTGCACATGATCCTCCCAAGACATTCTATAGATTAGTATATAATCAAAAAATACTAACAAAATTTTTCTAAAGAAGGGCTTGAAAATAGAATTCATCAACCCTTAGAATGTGAAAGGTGCATTTGTAAGGCCAAAAGGCATGACCAAAAATTCATAATGGCCTTCATGATTTTGGAATGTTGTTTTTGGTATATCTACTTCCTTCATTCTAATATGATGATACCCTGAATGAAGATCCAACTTTGTCAAATATATTTCTCCACGTAGTTCATCTAACAATTCATCAAAGATGGGAATGTGAAACTTATCTTCAATAGTGATATTGTTGAGCTCTCTATAATCTAGAGACATATTCCATGAGGCATCTTTCTTGAGTACCATTACCACCAATGCAGAGTAAGAACTTTGGCTAGGTCTAATAATCCTGGTATCTAACATTTCTTCAACCATACACTCAATATTAGTCTTTTGTGCATACGGTTATCTATAAGGCCTGATGTTAGGAGGAACACTCTAATGAATTAGGTGAATAGAATGATCATGATTTCGAGTGGGTGGAAGACCTTTCGTACTATCTTAAAATACTTTGGAATGCTTATCAATGATCCATTGGATATCTAAGGGAATAGATGGCTTAGATGTGTGAACATATAGTGAGCATAGTCATGCAATTACACCTTGATGCCCTTTTTTCAATAATTTTTTCATGCCTTTAGAGATGATCGCCTTAATGGGTTTCCCTGTGATACTCATTAACTCAATTTCTTTTCCTTCCAATCAAAATTTCATGAAATGTTCTTGAAAATTAAAAGCCATTGTTCCTAATGATTGTAACCATTGGATTCCTGGTACGACATCAGCACCACCCATGGGCATAGCAATAATTGGACTATTCATTACATATTTCCCTATAGTAAGATTGATCTTATTGTATTTTCCTTAGAAATTGATAGTTCCTCCATATTTAATCATTACTTGAAACTCTAGCGCTGGATATAAAAAGAAATTGAGAGATTTGGATAATTTATAGTGAATGAAATAATCAATTAGGACTATTACCTTTTTATTTTTGATATATACTTCGATCTTGAGGTTTTAAGGAGTGATAATTCCCACCAATGTATTACATGATATCATGGGAGTCAACTCTTCAGAAGAAATTGCTTCTACATTTTCATCTTGAGATGGTTCTTATTCTCATTTTTGTTATTCTTCCTCTTCACAATATGTGTAGAATAATTTCTTCTCACCACACTTATGTCCCTTACTGTACTTGATGCCACAATTAAAGCATAAACCTTTTTCTTTTCTTTCCTCCAATTGTTGAGGTGTCATCATTGTAGGTTGAGGTGTTTTAGAAGAAGGACCATTATTCTCTTGATAGATGTTAGAAGTGGTCCTTCTAGTAGCCATAGCCATATTTTTACTTTGAACATTTCTTTCCACCCTGAATACATTCTCTAAAGATTTGGGTTCCCAAAGATGAACCTCATGTTGAATGTTATCCTTTAAAGTTCCTATGAATACATCAATCGAGTGCTCATATGGAATATTTGTTACCTTTATATTCAATCTTTGGAAGTTCTCAATGTGCTCTATAACTGAAACCTTTTTATTGAGATTTATCAATTGGCTAAAGAAGGCATTGCTCCTTGTATCCTCATAGTGTACTATCATTTCTTCTGTGAAAATTGTCCAAGTGACGAGAGATTTGTAAGAACAAAGCCATCAATACCACACAAATTGATTGGGTCTTAAATAAAAAGAAGCAATTTGTGCCTTTTGTGTATGTGGCACATCATGTAGATCAAAGAATTGCTCCATCTGAAGTATCCATGTGATTATATCCTTTCCATCAAAATTCCTCATATCGATCTTAGGAAAGTGGTTGGTCTTCAACCCAAAGTTGCAGTTTATCCATTCTTGAATCATGTTCCTTGTGTCCTCATCATGAATTTCATGCGATACATTCTCACTTTCAGGTGTCCTCTCTATTAGAAAAATTTTCAATCCTTCCATGATCTCCCTTTTTAAACCCTCCATCTTAGTATCCATTATTGCCTCCAACTTAGCTTTAGTTGAATCCATCATCCCTTGTACTTCATATTTTGTTATTGTCTTCTTTTGTAAACCATTTATGTCTCTACGCATTTCTTCACCTTCATCAAGATTCCAAGTAGGACTGTATGGAGGCTCAATTGGTGTAGAATTTCCCTTTTTTGATGGCATGTTGGCCAAGTGTCACTTTTAAACCTTGATTTCAAGGTGGTTCTACTATATGATATTTCTTCTGTTGTATCTCCAAAATTTCGACCCTTTTGGGTCTGAAAAATTATTTTTGTAGTTCTGTGATACATCTTCTCTCCAATGCCACAAGTCTGATCAAAATTGGATGTGCCAAGTGGAAGTTATGGTAACTTCCCCACACCTTGTTGTTTTTTTTCCCTTCCAGGAGAGTGTACTTGTAAAGCATGCCAAGATCAAAATATATGATATTTTATTATGAATATCTTACCAGAAATAATATATAATTTCCACTGTCCAATGAAACTGGTCTCACTAAATTTTGATACTCACTGAAGAAGATATCATTGTTTTACTCAGAAGACCTGTTTGAGACTAGTTAACATGACTAGTCCGATACCCTATCTTGCACAAGGTGTATCTACAAAAAGTAGATTGACCTAGAATCTAAAATTGTTATCAAAGATAAATTAATAATTTCTATGAATATCCTATGGATTTCAGGGTCATAAATGTTACAGAAGAAATTTTATAGTGCAGATTCATAGATGAATCAACTTAGGATGATTTCATAACCCTATCTTACATAGGATATATAACCAAAAATATAAGGAATTAGGAGATGAAATTTTTACCCCGTATACCTTGATCTGTCTACTAAATATGCTCCAAGGTATTCCTTCTAAAACACTATAGAAAAAAAGTTATAATGAAAATTTTAAGGTGTTGCATGTGTAGCAATGAAACCCCAAGACCTTGAGCTCTGATACCAAATGTTAGGAACCAAATATCAAGATAGCATAGAAAAACCTTAGAACAATTACTCAACGCCTTGAAAATGATATAATTTCAGATACTAAGCCTCTTCAAGGGGGAAACATCCTTATAAACCACATAGATTTCCAAATACAAGATGATTCCAAATGAAAAGGTCTCCTTGGTATATATAGCAGACTAGGAGGTACAATTACAAGTAATGGACCCAGGCTGACATAAATAAAATAACATTACTAATGTAATATTCCCTAATTAAGGGGTAATTTTCCACTATTTAGGGCTTAACAAGGATCCTCTTGTGGATTGTGATTCCTGGATACCATCAGGGTCTCTTATACAATCCATGGGATTTAATTCATACCTCAACTTCTGAATTGAGATTGTGGAAAGTCTAAATCACGGTCGTATGAATTGAATAACCCAAATTTATATTTCGACTGGGGACATATATGGTGGTGATCATAGCATGCCTGAGTCTACATCTCAGTTTCTCAGTGTTTTCACACACTCCTCCTGGTTAATTTCCAATTGTTGGGCATCTCTAGCTATGGGGAGTGACAAATAAATTCATCTTTCAAGGGTCGGTAGCCTTATGTTGAGTAGAGCCATTATATAATAATACATTTCTAGTAAGAAGGATATTTGTAGAGGATCCATCATCAAATATAGACGATGTTGAACACCGTCCAAAACTATGCGAAATATGGAAAATGTATGAGATGATGGAATCCATGGCCTTTGTTGCTTGAGTTCATGATCTAAGGGGTAACAAAAATATGTTTTCTCCATTACGGGCCATACACCATTTCCACGGTGTAGAAAAATTTGTTGGTGTATGGGGATTGGAGAAAATCCCCTCTGTATGTATACAAGAGCATGTTTTCTAGGAAGCTAAGGTTCCATGAGCATGACGATAAGATTACGGGAGCTCTCTCAATCCTCCCACAATATATATGTTATTGAAAATGAAGACCTTCATTAAGGTCTAGTTGATGGGTCCAAATGTCCTACCAATCAGGTAAGGGAGAATGCCCGATGGAAGTTTCAAATTAGACGTACTCTCATTTGGTGTAGCGTTTCTGACGAGTATGTGGGCCACCTTTCCATTAAGAGTTAAAATAAAAAAAGGGAAAGGAAACAAACTGACCCCCAAAGAGTTCTAGTTAATTATAAATCTAATCTAAATTGAAACAAAACTAATCTAACCTAACTACTTCTAACCTATCTCATGGGAGAAAAACTAATGGATGAACACAACTTAAGATGGTATCATGGAAAACATAAATAGTTCATGGAAAGAAAGAATATGTTAACACAATTATATTACCAATATCATCTCAAATAATTGAAGAGGAGGCCTATAAAATCATCCTTGTACTCATTATAAATCACAACAACATAAGAATTCGAAATACTAAGCACAAAAAATGTCCATATTATTAGCGTCCAAAAAACTTAAAGAACAAACACAAGTGTAGAATAGTCCCACAAGGATTTTCAAATAGTTATGACTTTGAAAAATTCCTTCCTCTCTTTATATATCCTGAAATAATAGTATTCAGAGTCTACACAATGGGAAAAAGTCCCTTATTACATCCAACGAGTCTTCTTTTATAAGGAGAGAGACTCTTAAGCTCTTGTGATTGTTCACTTCATTTTCCCTTTGTTTTGACATTTGACATTTGACATTTCTTTTACATTTTTCAAAAATGAATATGTGGGAGTTACACATAGATGCTAAAGAGTCTCCTGGGTGGTTATTTTCTCCCTAAGGAAGTTTGAAAACGATATTCATTGGAAAAAATAAAAAATATATTATTAACTCTTCCCATTGGTGTAATATTATGTTCCTTGATCTATTTTGGGAATTTCTTGTGTTATCGTACTGATTAAGTTCATCCGATATTCCACTCCTTCGTTGCAAATTTCCATCGAGCTATTATGGGATTGATTTTTAATCATGTAGCTTGAGATATGAGTGTTGGAACATATCATATCCCATTATTCAATAAAATTCAAGCCTCTTCTATGATAAATTCTTGTTGTGCTATCATGTTCTACTCTTTTATATCTTTCTGGTGAGATATCACAAGTCTAATTTTGTTGTATGTAGCCCCAAAATGACTATCTAAAGTATGCACAATTAGTTTTCACCCCCTATTTCGTTTCCTTCTTTTTTCTATGATTTCTAGGATTTTTTGTCACTTTTTTGACCTAAAGGCCTCCACCATTACATTATCTTTCTCGATACCTTTCCAATGAGGTATCATGGGTATGATTCCAACACTTGTATCCCAAGATATGAATATTTAAAAAAATCTACCTGAATGTGTTCGGGAAGAGTTGGCTGGGTCAGGAATGAGTTGGTCGGGTTAGAAAACATTGATTGGATTAGGAAGATTTGGTCAGATCGGGAAAAAATTGGTTAGGAAGATATGATTGGGTTGTAAAAAATTGACCGGTTCAGGAATGTATGGTTAGAAAGGAGAAGATTGGAAGGAAACATGATGGTTGGATCATAAATATATGACTGGGATAGAAAGATATGATCGGGTCAGAAAGAGTTGGTAGGGTCAGAAAGGTGTTGGTCAGGTTGGGAATGACCTGATCAGAAAGGGTTGTTCATCATCAAAAGAGTTTGATTAAAACAGAGGTGATCAGAAAGTGTTGATCGTCATCGGGAGGAATTGATCAGAATGACCTTTAGCATTTTGGAGTGGATGAATTCTGATGACAAAAAGGTCTCCAAGATTGAATGTGGGCCCAATGGACCACATAAAAAGTGCCACACCAAAATCCATGTGTGTGCCACGTATGATGGCCAAAATTATAGGGGGCCATGTGGATGCCACATGGAAATGAGATGGAAATGGTGAATGAAAGCCTTGGAACTTCAGGAGGCCATAAATTTTGATACAAATATTGAATTTGAGAATGGTTACATTCGTTGGAAATCTCTTGACGATTGGAATCCAACTATGATATTTTTTTACAGAAAAGAATAAAAGAAAATAAGGGGAAATTTTGAAACCCCACCAGGCTCAGAGAGGTTAGGGGGTCAGGTATTTAATAGTGAAAAATGGGATGGAGATGAAACATCGTGCAAAAAATCAATGTTACAGATACTGATGAATGGTAAGAGGATGTTGGACATGCATTTTGGATGCAATTTTGGGAAATATCCTAAGGGTTAAGGAGATGTGCAATAAAGATGCATTCAGGATCAGAGTGCGCAATAAAGGTGCATTCAAGATCAGAGTGCCCAGTAAAATCACATTTGGAGGCGCATAAGAATATAAAGAAATAAAATAATATAATGAAATAAAGCATGGAAATAAACCAAGGAAATAAAGCAAGGAAATAAAGAAAGAAAAGAAACATGCAGGTGAAAAAGAAGGAAAGGTAACATGCAGGTGAAAAGGAAGGAAAAGAAGCATGCAGGCATGAAGGCAGGAAAATCACGCACATACTATGTGTTGTCATGAGTTGTAATGAGTCATAATGAGTTGTAATAGGGTTTTGGGATAAACTAGTAGGATCTTGAGTGCTAAACGTTGTGTATAAATATGCAATGGTTTGGGAAGAATAGGCTGAGAGGATACGATAATAGGTTGAGAATGAGAGAGTATATGTCTGAAGGTTTAGGGGAGATTTTGTAGAGAGAGGCTTTCAATGCAGAGAAGCTAGAAAGGATGGGAAATGATATCATGATGTACCTATTGTAGCACAGTGCATAAGCTGGAGATGATTGCACGAAGACTAATAAAGAATCCAATTACTGTGGACGTAGCCCAAGGATTGGATGAACCACATTAAATTATGTGTTTGAATGTGCATTTTGATGTGATTTTTTATGGATGTTTTATGCATTATTATATCTAGATCTAAGTGACTATAATTGAGTTTACCAATTAATCAAGGGATAAGAAACAAAAAATATTGCATAGAGGGTATATAAGTATCAATGAACATATTGATGACCTCACATCCCCTCATCCCTAGGGAAACTTTGTTCCTACAGTCCCAATAGATACTTCAAGTGAGACTTCACTTGCATTTAGGTGATTCTGAAAGGGCTATTATTTGAAGGGATTTTTGGTTAGATAACTTGAACCTAGGGTCTTACAACTGCATGCCAAAAACTTGTTCTATTGCTAGGGTCGACAATCTATAATTAAGGGAATTTTTTGGAGGTCGACGAAGAAAGAGATCGTCAAATGGATGGAAATGAAGGAGCGATAATTTTCCTGAGGAGAGAATGGAAACCCTTGGATGAGTGACAAAAACTGGTTGCTATGGTATGTTTTTACAAAGTTAGATGAGATTCTCTTTGGTGAATTTTTTATTATTTTAATGGAATGGTTAGAAATATTTGTGGATAATATTGGGTGATACCGTACTGTAGTGTCGAGGAACTAGACTCCTAAGTTGGTAACACAATTGAATTTTTTAATTAATAAGACTTCCCTTAGAATCAATTTATGTTTAAATAGCATACTGGGGGGTTATATTACGGAATTTGTAGTGGATTTTACCCAACCATATAGTGTTGCAGAAAGGGATATCTTTAAGGGTCCACACATAAGTTTTATGAAAGCATTCGGTACCTGAATACATATGTTGTTGTGCAAAAAATGTGTGATGATGATGGAATCTGAATGCTAATGGGTTTCACACACATAGAGGAACTAGGACATGACTAGGGGATGGTATGAAGGTAGGAAAGAATGAAGAAATAAATGGAGAAGGAAGGGAGGGAAGGAGGATGCATAGAAACAAATAAGGTGTATCAGAAGAAGAAGTTGAGTTTGGAGTACTACACAATGGAAGAAGGTACAAGAGGTTGAAGACTGGGGATGAGAAAGGAGGGTTGTGCAATGAGTATGAGTGGAGAGGACCTTACACAATATTACATATCGTAGAGATAACACACATAGAAGGAGAGGAATATGATTATCATTTTAGTCCTATAATAGAATATCGATCAAGTCCTACATAGGATGAATCCTATGTCGAATCCACAACACCATGTGTGTCACCGACATTTGAGGTAACATTTGAGGATTTTTCAAAATAACTTATAGTTATTAGAGGAAGATAGAGTAGCAGTAGCCATAGAAATGGAATTAATTCATCGATTCAGAGTAAGGCCACATCTCCAAGGGGAGGTACTACACAAAAAAACATGTCAGGGTTAGAAAACACTTTCAGACTGCTTGAGTTTGAGGGATTTGGGTCAGAGGACCCATAAAAACATATATTTGTATGTCAGACAATTTGGGATGTGAAGAATGATCCAAATTTATTTCGGTGGCCTCCCACCTATTCCAACTGGCTCATTTTGGCAATTTTTCAGTTTGGCATTTTTTTCCTAGTTTTCGGATCCCTGACTTCAAAAGCTGTTTTGAGGCCCTACACATTGTTTTTAGGGCTCGCCACAATTATATTGTAGACAAATCCATATTCTGATGGCAACATGTGTATTCCTTAGATATACCTTTCCAACGGGTGACCCCGTGAAGTTGATGTACTAGTTTACCCCAACGGGGCCCACAGGACTTTTGGAGATTCATCTCCTAGGGTTATTTTTTTGGATGTATAGGGTTTTGGAATTCCTAGTTATTGTAAAAATACTTGGAGAGCCTCATTGTATCCATCTTCTTGTGAATGAGTGAAACCATAACATATCTTCTCAGAGATAATCCACCACCATTCCAACAAGCTTGTTTTCCACTGCATTTTACAGTTTCAACATATTTTCTTATTGAATAGAAACCATTTTTACTTTATATATGTTATTTCATCTCTGTGTATTTGTTTTGATAATAATAATAATCTATATTCATTTTCATTCTTCTCATAGAATACGTATCAGTGGTATTAGAGCGGTCTTCTCCTTATCGTTATTAATGCATGTCCCCAATGAGGTCAGGGTACAAAGAATTGGGTGTCGAGCTTGCTTCTCTTGAGGAAAAAAACTCTCACACACCCAAGTGACCTCTCATGGTGGGAGAAAATAAATACAACGGGACATGAGATCCTTTTAAAATGTTTCTCGAGGAATCCCTAAAACAACAGAGGAACGAAATGATAGATAGTTTTGCACAAATCCTTCGACGGCGACCAATAGGAGACACATCTTCTTCAAACAGAGGCGTTTTCCCATTCAAGTTAAAAATAAACTTTGATATTCCCATATTTGAAGGTCAAATAGATGGAGATGTTGTAGACAAATGGTTAAATATTCTAGAAACGTATTTTTCTGTCCATAAATTTTTGAATAGAGAAAAGATTGCATTTGCGCTCCTGAAATTTGTCCCCCATGTCAAATATTGGTGGGATACTTTCTATGGGAAAAAGGAAATAGATAAACCATCATTATTTATAGTCATGGTCACCTGGGAGTCCTTCAGGGACACCATCAAGGAATAATACTACCCTGTCAGAATTTATGACGACTTGTATACAAAATCGACCACACTGCGGCAAGAAAGAGACCAAGGAGTGTCAAATTTCACAAATATATTCCATACCTTTCACACCAAGTGGGGTATCAAATATTATGAACAACATCTGGTGCTCAAGTATCTCGTTGTTCTGCATAGATACATCTAGGAAAAAATGAAAAGGTCTCCTTGGTATATATAGTAGACTAGGAGGTACAATTACAACTAATGAACGAAAGATGACATAAATAAAATAACATTACTAATGTAATATTCCCTAATTAATGGGTAATGTACCACTATTTAGGGCTTAACATGACTCTCCCCTTTAGACAAGTGTTGTTTGCAACGCTTCGGTAATTATGGATTCTTCTGTATAAAAGACTCATCTTCCCAAGTGGAATCTTTAGTAGGGAGTTTCATCCACTTAATGAGATACTCTTAAATGGATCTATTCCTCAGCTAGAAAAATCTTTTTTCAGTGAAAGCTTCAGGCTCCAATATGATTTTTCCTTCCTCGTCAAGTTCTGGAAATATAGCTTGAACTGGGATCTTGTGACCTATAACCTTCTTTAATCATGAACATGGAAAACTTGGTGTACTTTTGAAGATGTAGGAAACTTCAATTTGTATGCCATAGTACCAATATTTTGCAACACCTTATAAGGACCATAGTACTTTGGTGATAGTTTATTATCCTTCTTGGCTTGCTTGAGGGACATATGTTAGAATTGTTGTAGTCTTAAAAACACCCAATCCATATATTACATGGTCTATATCATCGAAAGTATAACCCTCGGGTGCTAAAATGTTTACCCCACATACCTTGATTTGTCTAATAAATATCCTCCAAGGGGTTCCTTCTTAAACATCGTAGAAAAAAAATTATAACGAAAATTCCAAGGTGTCGTAGGTGTAGCAGTGAAACCCCAAGACCTTGAGCTCTTATACCAAATGTTAGGAACCAAATATCAGGATATCATAGAAAATCCTCAGAATAAGTACTCAACACCTTGAAAAAGAGATAATTACAGATAATAAGCCTCTTCCACTAGTAAATTTGGGTCATTTTGCGACGGCTATTTCGACGCTCTTGCGACGTTATATTGTGGAATTTGTGATGAATCTGGACTCTCTGAAACATCATTTTGTGTCATGTGGAAATTGCGACGAAATTGAATAAACGTCGCAAGAGCGACGCCCCTAGGGAACTTATCACAATTGCGACAAAAAAGAAATATCGTTGCTAATATGACAATTTAGGCAAAAATGTGAAACCAACATTTTCATCTCAATTGCGATGACCCTTGCGACAACAAATTTTGTTGTTTACATAGAAAAATTGTCGCAGCTATTTAATTTGTCGTCGCAAGTACGACAAGAACTTTTCGTTGTTTACATATCAAAACTGTCGCATCTATTTAAGTTGTCGTCGCAAGTGCGATGACAACTTTTCGTTGTTTACATAGAAAAACTGTTGCAACTATTTAAGTTGTCGTCGCAAGTGCGACGAAAATTTTTTGTTGTTTACATAGAAAAACTGTCGCAGGTATTTAAGTTGTCATCACACTTGCGACGACAAATTTGGTTGTTTATATTGCAAAACTGTCACAGCTATTTAATTTGT